>CAUYQU010005663.1:0-35417 GCA_963574635.1 Cheracebus regulus
TATTTACAGAACTCTCCTCCCCAAATCCACAAAACATACATTTTTCTCAGTATCACATTATACCTATTTTAAAAGTGACCACATAATTGGAAGTAAATCACTCCTCAGCAATTGCATAGCATTTCACAGGTTTAAATAAAAGATTGGTTGGCTGCTTATTTGTTATTTTCATCCCCTATTCCTTCCTGTCTCCATTGTTAAGCACAATTATTGGCATAAAAGAGGTTTTTAATACCCATTTTTAAACTGCATTCTAGCCCGGGCAATAAAACAAGAATCCCATTATCTCTCCCTCTTTCTCCTCTTTCTCTTCCTCTTTCTTTCTCTCTTTCATTCTTTTTTTTTCTTTCTTTTGCTGTTTCTTTCTTTCTCCTTTTCTTTTTCTAAAAAAAAAAAAAGAAAAAGAAAAAAAGAAAGAAATCGGCTAAAACCTCCCAAAATCAAGATGGCTACAAGCATGACCTCTGGTCGTCCTCACTGCTACAATCCCACCAGCACCATGACAGTTTACAAATGCCATGGCAACATCAGGAAGTTACCCTATGTGGTCTAAAAAGAGGAAACATGAATAATCCACCCCTTGTTTAGCATATCATCAAAAAATAACTCCCCCCACTTCCCTCTCCCCCTCCCCCTCCTCCTCTATCTGTCACCCAGGCTGCAGTGCTGTGGCATGATCTTGGCTCACTGCAACCTCCACCTCCCAGGTTCAATTCTCCTGCCTCAGCCTCCTGAGTTACTTGGATTACAGGCGCCTGCTGTCACACCTGGCTAATTTTTGTATTTTTAGTAGAGACGGGGTTTTACCATGTTGGCCAGGCTGGTCTCAAACTCCTGACCTCAGGTGATCCACCCATCTCGGTCTTCCAAAGTGCTGGGATTACAGGCGTGAGCCACCATGCCTCGTCTTTTTCTTCTTAATATTTTATATTTGTGTCTCTCAAGGATTTGTCCATTTAATCTAAGTTATCAAATGTATTGCCTTAAGGCCAGGTGCGGTGGCTCATGCCTGTAATCCCAGGACTTTGGAAGGCCAAGGTGAGCAAATCATGAGGTCAGGAGATCAAGAACATCCTGGCTAACATGGTGAAACACTGTCTCTACTAAAAATACAAAAAAAAAAAAAAATTAGCCAGGTGTGGTGGCACGCACCTGTAATCCCAGCTACTTGGGAGGCTGAGGCAAGAGAATCACTTGAACCCAGGAGGTGGAGGTTGCAGTGAGCAGAGATCACGCCACTGCACTCCAGTCTGAGTGACAGAGAGAGACTCCATCTCAAAAAAAAAAAAAATTATTGCCTTAAAGTCATCATATTCTTTTATATTGCCATAACGTCAAATATTCTTTATCTTTTTAATGTCTATAGTATCTGTAGTGATATCTTGTCTTTCATAACTAATACTGACTTTAAAATTTTTTTACACTTATTGAATTAGAAAAGTCATGATATTCACTTTTTTAACTTAAGCATAATAAACTACATCCATTTAAACTATAAAACTGATGAGTTTTAACAGTCGTAGGCACCCATGGAAGGCCCACACTGAAGACACAGAACATTTCCATCGCCCACTAAAGAGTTCTCACGCCTCCTCTGAAGTCCCTCTAACCTTTCACCCCTGGCCCTAGACAAGTGATTTGCTTCTTGTCATAATAGATTATTAGTTCCTTTTTTTTCTTTTCTTTTTTTTTCTTTTAGATGGAGTCTCACTCTGTCACCCAGGTTGGAATGCAATGTTGCCATCATAGCTCACTGCAACCTCCATCTTCTGTGTTTAAGCCACTCTCCTGCCTCAGCCTCCCGAGTAGCTAGGACTACAGGTGTCTGCCACCATGCCCAGCTAATTTTCATATTTTTAGTAGAGACAGGGTTTCACTATGTTGGCCAGGGTGATCTCAAACTCCTGAATTCAAGTGATCCGCTTGCCTTGGCCTCCCAAGGTGCTGGGATTACAGGCATGAGCCACTGTGCCTGGTTAGTTCCATTTTATATAAATGAAATCATACAGCCTATACACATTTTGGTCTCTTCCTTTTTTGAATTATTTGAATATTTTTTAGAGTTCCATTTTACTGTATCCATTGGCTTTTTAGCTATATTTCTTTGCATTATGATTTCAGTGGTCATACTAGGACTGACAAATATAGCCTTAATGTTTCTCAGTCTACTTAAAAAGTAATACAGTAGAACGTAATGAAAAAATTTAGAAACCTTGTAACCAGGTCCATTTACCACCTGACTTTCTGTTATGTACCATTGCGCCTTAGTATTCATGAGAGATTGGTACCAGGACCCTCTATGAGTACTAAAATCTAAGGATTCTCAAGTTCTTTATGCAAAATGGTATAATATTTGCATGTAACCTACACACGTCTTTCTATATACTTTAAATCGTCTCTAGATTACTTATAACACCTACACAATGTAAATGCTATGTAATTATTATACTGTATTTTTAAACGTATATTTTTAAAAATTATTGTAGTGTTATTTTTTTCCAAATATTTTCAACTTGAGGTTGGTTGAATCCTCATATGTGGAAGTCACAAATATGGACAACTGACTGTATTTTTTTAACTAAGAGAAAAATAGTTACTTATATTTACTTATGTATGTACCATCTTGATGCTCTTCATTTATTCCTGATGATATGAGTTTCCTTCTGGTATAACTTTCTGCCAGCTTGAAGAACTTCCATCAACATTTCTTGTAGTATAAGTCTGGTAGCAACAAATTGTCTTCATTTTCCTTAATTTGAAACTTTATCTAGGTGTGGTTGCTCACACCTGTAATCCTAGTACTTTGGGAAGCTGAGGCTGGTGGATTGCCTGAGCTGAGGAGTTTAAGACCAGCCTAGGCATCATGGTGAAACCCTGTCTCTACTAAAACAAACAAACAAACAAACACACAAAAACAAAAATTAGCCGGACAAGGTGGTGCATACCTGTAGTCTCAGCTACTCAGGAGGCTTGGGTGGGAGGATGCCTTAGGGATGGGAAGATGGCTTGAGTCTGGGAGTCAGAGATTATAGTCAGCTGATTACATCACTGCACTCCAGCCTGGGCAATAGAGCTAGACATCGAGAAAAAAAAAAGGAAGAAAAGAAAACAAAGAAAGGGGAAGAGAAAGAAAAGAGAAAAGAAGGAAGGGAGGGAGGGAGAGAGAAAAGAGAGAAAGGGAAAGAAAGAAACTGTCTTTTTTAATCCCTAGAAGTTCTGCTTGGATCTTATATTATGGCTTCCATTTCTTTGCCTATGTGTTTATTTCCCTTACATCCTTGAGCATAGGGAATATATTTATTATAGCTATTCTAATGCCCTAGTCTGCTAATTCTATCATCTCCATCATTTCCGGGTTTATTTCTATTGATTGATTTTTCTCTTACTTATAGGTCAAATTTTTCTGCTTCTTCACACATCTAGTAATTTGTTTTACTCTGGACATTGCAAATTTTATATTGTTGCATGCTAGATTTTGTTGTGTTTCTTTAAAGAGTATTGGATTTTTTTCTTTGCAGGCATTTAATTTACTTGGGAATTCATTTGAACTTATTCTTAGCCCTTTTAGGATGAGGTAAGTATAGAGTAGTGTTTATTCTAGGGCTAACTCACCCCCATTTCTAAGACTTGGCCTCTGGAATTTTTACAGAAAGTCCCTACAGCCATCAGTCAATGAGTTCTCACCACTCTGTCAAGAGGGAACTTATTTTTTATTTTTCCATTCATTCATTCATTCATTCTTTTTTTTTTTTTTGAGACAGAGTCTCTCTCTGTCACCCAAGCTGGAATACAATAGTGTCATCTTGGCTCACTGCAACCTCCACTTCCCGGGTTCAAGTGATTATCCTGCCTCAGCCTCCCAAGTAGCTGGGATTACAGGTGCCTGCCACCATACCTGGCTAATTTTTGTATTTTTAGTAGAGATGGGATTTCACCATGTTGGCTAGGCTGGTCTCAAATTCCTGACCTCAGGCAATCCACCAACCTCAGCCTCCCAAAGTTCTGGGATTACAGGTGTGAGCCACTGCACATGGCCTATTTATTTATTTTAGAGATAGGAGTCTCACTGTGTTGCCCTGGCTGGACTAGAACTCCTGGACTTAAGGGAGCCCCCTGCTTCAGCGTCCCAAGTAGTTAGGACTACAGGCATGCATCCCTGTGCCCAGCTAATTCATTCTAGAAAGAGCTTTTGGAAACACAGTTTTCATAGCAAAACTTTTTTAAATTCAATAGAAGATAAAATTGTGTAACTCTTCCATTAAAGGTAGAATAAAAAGATAAAGAAATAGGTGGTATGGAATCAAATAACAAAATGAGTGACACAGACCAGGAGGTTCGGTTTCTGGCTAACAAGAGTTCTGGGGGCAGGTTAGAGAAACAAAAAAGAAAACAGAGAGAAGAAGTTTTCAATGAAGACATGCAAGAAAACCTCCAGGACCGAAGAATATGAGTTTCTAGAATGAAAGACTCACCAATTACTTAGCACAGTGAACACATGAAAAAGAAAAAAAAAATGTCATCAAGGCATGTTTTCATGAAATTTTAGAACACTGGAAATAAACAAAGATCCTGTGGTTGGCGAGATAACTGCCCCTGCCCCAGGACGTCTATCTTCCAATCCCCAGAACCTGTGAATTTGTTAGGTTATGGCGAGAGGGAATTGAGGTTGCTAACTTTAACACAGGGAGATTATCCTGGATTATCTGGATGGGTCCAGTGCAACCACAGGAGTACTTAAAAGTGGAAGACAGAGGCATGAAAGGGAGAACTGGACCTGGCAGCCTGTGAAGGACTTGGCCCAAGGCTGCTGCCTTTGAGACGAAGGAAGGGACCACAAGCCAAGGAAAGCAGGCAGCTTCTAAAAGCTGAATAGGCTAGAAGCAGATTTTCTCCTAGAGCCTCTGGAAGGAATGCATCCAGCCAAGACTTAGATGGCCCAATGAGATCCGTGTTGGACTTCTGATCTACTCTAAGATAGTAAGTTTGGGCTGAGCACAGTGGCTCATGCCTGTAATCCCAGCACTTTGGGAGGCCAAGGCAGGCAGATCACGAAATCAAGAGATCAAGACCATCCTGGCCAACGTGGTGAAAAATACTAAATACAAAAATATTAAAAATACTAAAAATACAACCAAAAAAAACCTAAAAATATAAAAATTAGCTGAGTGTGGTGACACGTGCCTATAGTCCCAGCTACTCGGGAGGCTGAGGCAGGAGAATCACTTGAACCCTGGAGGCGGAGGTTGCAGTGAGCTGAGATCACACCACTGTACTCCTGCCTGGGCACAGAGCAAGACTGTTTCAACAACAACAACAAAACAAAGAGTAAGTGTGGCTCACGCCTGTAATTCCAGCACTCTGAGAGGCCGAGGAGGGTGGATTGTCTGAGCTCAGGGATTTGAGACCAGCCTAGCCAACATGGTGAAACCTCGTCTCTACTAAAAACACAAAAATTAGCCTGATATGGTGGCAGTCGCCTGTAATCTCAGCAACTTGGGAGGCTGAGGCATGAGAATCGCTTGAACCTGGGCGGGGGTGGTTGCAGTGAGCCCAAATCGTACCACTGTACCCCAACCCCAGGGACAAAGTGAAACTTGTCTCCAAAAAAAAAAGGAACTAATAGAGGAGGAGGAAGATCCTCTGTCTCTTCCCTTTCTCTCTGGGCTATTAATAGGAACTTCCATCCTTCCAAAAGTGTTGGAAAGAGTGACTGTGGCCTTTCTCTCAGCCCACATGCCCACTCCCTCCCTCTTCCCGGGGGAGGAAGGTGAGAATTATTGACTGGTGATGTTGAAAGGTCCTAGCATGTGAGTCACCTCTTCCCTCTGGAGAGGCTTGTTCTCTGCATTAGCACAGGCTTGCCGGTCTGCGGTCGGAACCCAGGGCAGGGAGGGGCCCCCGGCAATTCCAAGAGGAAGTCTAATGCAGGGAATGGGCCGTGGTCAAAGAGCTTTGGTCACCAATATCTAACAATGTGGATATTTTATCTTCATTTCTCTGATTCCTGCATTGCTTTGGCATGCAGAGGGGAGTTTAAACACAGCGGATTATCTGATTGGTTTGTATTAACACCTTGAAGGGCTGTTGGAAGATGTGCTGCCTACAAAGCCAAGTAAGTGAAAAACCAAGATAAAACTTTGGGGAGAGGGAGGGTAGGAAATTGTACAAACAATGAAATTAAAGCACAGCAAATGGACAGGCTTGGCATTCCTTTACTCTAGAAGGTTTTACTGACAGCTGTGTATGCACCCAGCATGTTCCCAGGCCCTGGGAGACATAATAGTAAACAAAGTCCCTGACCTCAATAAATATTTCACTGATATTTAAGTCAATAAGTATATAATATAATGTCAGGGTGTGTGTGTGTGACATTTGTGAAGTAAAGCTGAGTAGATGGGTGGTGGGGCGGGTATTATTTTAGATAGGAGGGCCAGGAAGTTCTCTCTAATCAGGTGACATTTTAGCAGAGTCGGGAATGAAATAAGGAAGCAGTCAGGAACCGTCAGGGAGGGGTGCATTCTGATAGAGAGAAGGGTATGTGCAAAGGCCCTGGGGTAGGAGTGTTCTCAGCTCTGAGGAGCCAGGGAGACCCATGATGCTGGAGAGGAGTGGGTGAGAGCCGGAGGGGAGGGGACAGGGAGCCAGGAGCAGGATCCTATACTGCTGTTTTTTTTTTTTTTTTTTTTTTTTTTTGAGAAAGAGGCTTACTCTATCGCCTGGCTCACTGCAACTTCCATTTTCCAGTTTCAAGCAATTCTCCTGCCTCAGCCTCCCAAGTAGCTGGGACAACAGGAATGCGCCACCATGCCCAGCTAATTTTTTTTTGTATTTTTAGTAGAGACGGGGTTTCACCATGTTGGCCAGGATAGTCTCAATCTCTTGACCTCGTGATCCGCCCATCTCAGCCTCCCAAAGTGCTGGGATTATAGGCGTGCACCAACGCAACCGGCCTATAGTGCTTTTTAAGATGTGGCAAAGGCCGGGCGTGGTGGCTCACACCTGTAATCCCAGCACTTTGGGAGGCCGAGGCAGACGAATCACCTGAGGTCAGGAGTTCGAGACTAGATTGACCAAGTTGGAGAAACCCCGTCTCTACTAAAAATATAAAAAATTAGCTGGAAATGGTGGCACACATGTGTAATACCAGCTACGCAGGAGGCTGAGGCAGGAGAATCACTTGAACCTGGGTGGGAGGTGGAGGTTGCAGTGAGCTGAGATGGCGCCATTGCACTCCAGTCTGGGTGACAGAGAGAGACTCCATCTCAAAAAAAAAAAAAGAAAAGAAAAAAAAAAAAACCAAACAGGAGCCAAAAACCACCCTAATGGCTGAGAAGTGACTTTCCATGTCTTAGGTTCACAGGCCATGGCAGAGATGACCTCTTTCTATTATGCTGAAGTCTGCTCCCTGGAATTTTCACCCGCTGGCCTAGTTTATCTATTTGGAAAGACCCTGTTAAGGCTGCTCCCTCCTTCCCATGAGGGCCATTGGATATTTGAGGGTGGATCTCTCAGGAAACAGATCTCCAGAGACATCCCGCTCCTCTGCGTCTTCCTCCCAAGACGTTTCCACGCAGAAACCAACTCAGCGATAAGGGCGGCTGCAGATGGAGCAGCCAGGCTGTGGTACGAGATAGGACAAGGGTTTGAACTTCAGCCCCAAACCCTCCCAGGCTTCTTGCTCTCCTTCACAACATGGTGTGCCACATTTAGCAGGAGGAATCCTGAGAGGGTGCCTTGTATTCACGGAGCACTCACTGTGCTTTAGTTTACATGCTAGAGGCTTTATATACATTATTTCACTTAATCCTCAAAAATGACCCTGTGTGTTTAACGTCATTGAACGATCCACTTGAAAATAGTTAAGAAGGTACATTGTCCAATCCTGGCAACAGCGAGACCCTATTACCACACACACAAAAATTTTAAATTGGCCGGGTGTGGTGGCACTTACCTGTAGTCCCAGGTACCCAGGAGGCTGAGGCAGGAAGATCGCTTGAGCCTGAGAGGTCGAGGCTGCAGTGAGCTGTGATCATGCTGCGGCACTCCAGTCTGGGCAGCAGATGAGACCTGTCTCAAAATTAAAAAACAAAAAAGAGGCCAGTTGTGGTGGCTCATGCCTGTAATCCCAGCACTTTGGGTGGCTGAGGCAGGCAGATCACTTGAGGCCAGGAGTTTGAGACCAGCCTGGCCAACATGACAGAACCCCATTTCCACTAAAAATACAAAATATAGCCAAGCTCCCGTTCGTTGGTATGGCAAAAAAGAAAAAAAAAATTAGCCAAGCATGGCGGCGTATGCCTGTAATCCCAGCTACTTGGGAGGCTAAGGCAAAACAATTGCTTGAGGCTGGGCGCAGTGGCTCATGCCTGTAATCCCAGCACTTTGGGAGGCCAAGGCAGGTGGATCACGAGGTCAGGAGTTGGAGACCAGCCTGGCCAAGATGGTGAAACCTCATCTCTACTAAAAATACAAAAATTAGCTGGGCATGGTGGCAGGCACCTGTAATCCCAGCTACTCAGGAGGCAGAGGCAGAGAATAGCTTGAACCTCAGAGGCAGAAGCTGCAGTGAGCCAAGATCACGCCATTGCACTCCAGCCTGGGTGACAGAGTGAGACTGTCTCAAAAAAAGAGAGAGGGAATTGCTTGGACCCAGGAGGTGGAGGTTGCAGTAAGCCGAGATCCCACTGCTGCATTTCAGCCTGGGCCACAGAGCAAGAACCTGTCTCAAAAAAACAAAAATAAAGAAATAAGAGAAGGTACATTTTGTGTATATGTATTTTACCACACTTTAAAACCAAAACCACGGCCTTGTGTGGAAGGTATTGTGCCCGCTTTTGAGAAGAGGAAACAAGGCTCAGAGACCTTAACTAACTTGCTCAAGCTACCCAGCTCGTCAGCGGGTATCTGAGCCAGGTGTGAACTCAGGTTTGCTGGCTTTAGAGCCAATGGCGTTCTGCCCCGTTGAGCTGTCCCTGGTAATAAGGTAAATGCTCAGTGAAACTGAAGGAATCAGCTACAGGCGGGGATTGTGATCTTTCTTTAGAGTCTCACCATGTTGCCCACTGCCAGCATGGCCCTCCTCCCTGGAGTAGTGAACAGCTGCCCTGAGAGAGGCGACCCGTCAGTCCCTTTCTCACCCATGAAGGCCCGTCAATGAGGGCCGTGAAGTTGCAGCAGAACTGGAGCCCAGGTGATCTCGCAGCTCTGAGGCTTCTTCAGTACTTCCCAGGACCTTTCTTTCCCTTGATTTCAGGCTCCGAATCAGCTGAATTTTTAGACGATGCTAATCTAATTCTTTCTCTGGGAAATGACACCTGACAGAGGGTAGACAGGGCAGCAGCAGATCATCTAAACCCAGCTGTGAGTGTGGGGGTGGGGGCAGGGGGGTGGTGGGGGAGGCGTGGGAGGACAGGTGGGGGTGTGAGGAATCATTACCATAATCACGCAGGCAAACACGTTTCGACAGTGGGCCAGGTGGCAGGCACTGTTCTCAGCACTTTATATGTATTAATTCACTTAATTCTCATAACTGTGCTATGAGGTACCTGTTATTGTTAATTAGCTAAAGGGTACAAAGTTTGAAAAGATCATTTGGCTACATTCAGTGGCTTATGCCTGTAATCCCAGCACTTTCAGAGGCTGAAGAGGGAGGATTGCTTGAGCTCAGGAGTTCGAGACCAGCCTGGGCAATGTAGGGAGCCATCATCTCCACCAAAAATAAACAAATTTAGGCATGGTGGTGCATACCTGTGATCCCAGCTACTCAGAAGGCTGAGGTGGGAGGAGTGGTTAATCCTGGGAGATCGAGGCTGCAGTGAGCCATGATTGTGCTACTGTACTCCAGTCTGGGCAACATAGCAAGACACTGTCTCAGAAAAATAAAAATGATAATTTAAAGTACTGAATTATTCTATATTTTCACAAAGAGTATTGTTTATAATACATAAAAACTGAAAACCACCTAAATGTTCAACACCAGTGAATATTAAAGCCGTGGGATTAAGGCAGACAAAAAGAATAAATAATCATAATAACCATTATTCACTGGGCGCTGCCCATGCCCATGCATGCTTTATATACGTTACCTTTCAAGGTTTTGGGAGGTCGAGGCAGGAGGATTGCTTGAGTTCAAAAATTTGAGACCAGCCTCGGCAACATAGCGAGACCCTGTCTCTATAAACATTTTTAAAAATTCGCCTGACATGGTGGTGTGCACCTATAGTCTTAGCTAGTTGGGAGGCTGAGGCTGGGGGTCGCTTGACGCCAGGAGGTCGAGTGAGCCATGATTGCACCACTGCGCTCCAGCCTGGATGACAGAGGAAGACGCTGTCTCTAAAAAACAGTAACCTTACAAGGACCTCATAAGGGGGGGTCTTAACAGGAGACCATTGTACAGGTCTGAAGACTGAGGCTTAGAAGCTTTCAAAGGCTAGCGAGGGTAGATTTGAAGCCTAGCCTCATCTAACTTCAGGACCTAAGCTCTTACATGCCATGTCACCCTGCCTCTGAAGACTAGAAGGCAAAACTGCTACCGACCAGGACGGCAACCACATAAGACTTGAGGCCATGAGATAATGCCAGTGGCGACTCTGATGTGTGATCTAGGTACAAGGTTAATTTGAGGGAAATGAGTGGAAGCTGTTATCTCTGAATAGAATTGTAGAACAACACTCTTCCTGGGTTGTATGGGTCACTGTTCCCCTTTAGCTGTCAACATGCCCTCTGCCACTTTGGGGACCTGGTCCTTCATATCCGGGGTTCCAGAAGGGAGAAAGAGAGGCGGCAGAAGGTAGTATCTGTCCTTTCCCAGGCTTCTTTGCACTGACGCATTCCTTCTGGACGTCATCTGCTGGGAGCAGGTGACTGCGGCCAAGCTGTCTCTGCCACCTGCCTTTCAGATGAGTCCCAAGCCTCCTCTTCCCACCCGCACGGCCTCCTCTACCTCCTGGCTGCTGTGTCCTTGGATGCATCTCAGTTGCACAAGGCGTCTCAGAGATGAAATGTGGTCCTCTCTCTGACTCTCGCTCACCAGAGCTTTGTCCCCGTCGTGGAGTTTACTGGCGACTTCAGAGGGGAGACGAGAGGTTTACTTCGCAGCCATGCAACGTCGGCCCCTTCAAAGTCCTCTGCCCTCTGTACCAGTCCCAGCCTCTCTCCATCCCTTTCACCCCGCTTTCTTCTTTACAGTCTCCTCCCTGGTCAGTAGAAACCCAGAGACTCCCCCTTTTGCTTCCTGCGAGCTTCCTCTCCTCCTCCATTCCCACGAGTCACACATCTTAACCCAGGAGACTTACCAAGGTTCTTTTCTTCAAAGACACGTCTTTTCCTAGAAAGAATTCTAGTAACAACTGTTAACAAAAAAGATTTAAAAAAAAAAAAAAATGCTTTTTATATCTGTGATCATCTTATGCCAGCTTACCCAGAAAACCGACAGGCAAAGATGCGTGCAGGAAGTTCACTGGGAAACAGCCAGTGGAAGGAGGGAAGGCGGCAAGACTGAACAGAGGGAGGGGTGCGGCTGGGAGCGTTGCAATGAGCGCCTTCCTCGGCCCTGGGAGAGCTCTGGAGCTGGAGTGGCTCTCGGGAGTTTTACCACTGAGGCATGGGGGCCAGGACTTTGTTTGCCCCACTCCACACACACATTAACCATGTCAGGCATGGGGTGTCAGGCAGCTCACTTGGTTGAGGACAATTCCAGATGGGGACATAAGCAGGAAAACTCCCGGCAGCTGGGGAAATGAGCCCCCGAGTCCTGAAGGGGGATGTGGATGGCACAGCACAGCACCCACTATGGTTGTAATAGTTCTTAAAAAGTAGGGAATCCCGCTGGGTGCAGTGGCTCACACCTGTAATCCCAGCATTTTGGGAAGCCAAGGCAGAAGGATCACTTTAAGTCAGGAGTTCAAGACCAGCCTGGCCAACATGGTGAAACCTGTTTCTACTAGAAATGCAAAAATTAGCCAGGCACGGTGGCATGCACCTGTAATCCCAGCTACTGGGGAGGCTGAGGCAGGAGAATCCCTTGAACCTGGGAGGCGGAGGTTGCAGTGAGCCAGGATTGCACCACTGCACTCCAGCTTGGGCGACACAGTAAGACTCCATCTCAAAATGAAATAAAATAAAAAGTAGGAAATCCCTAAATGACTATTCCAGATTTGATAAACAAATAGTGGTATATTCGTGCCAAATAATCTATGCAGTGGTTTAAAAACTCAGTTGTTTACTGACATGAAGCAGTAATCAAGATATATATATATATTATTTCTTTCTTTCCCTCCCTCCTTCCCTCCCTCCCTCTTTTCCTTCCTTCCTCTCTTCCTCTCTTTCCCTTCCTTCCTTCCTTCCTTCCTTCTTCCCTCCCTCCCTCCCTTCCTTTCCTCTCTTTCTCTCTTTCTCCCCTCCCCCCTCCCTTCTCCTTCTCTTCCTTCCCTTCTTTCTTGACAGGGTCTCAATCAAGCAATCCTCCTGTCTTAGCCTCCTAAGTAGCTGGGACTATAGGTGTGTGCCACCACACCTGACTAATTTTTAAAATTTTTTTGCAGAGACAGGGTCTCGCTCTGTCCAACTCTTAAGCTCAAGCAGCCTTCCTGCCTCAACTTCCCAAAGCACTGGGATAACAGGCTGAGCTACCACCCAGCCAAGATATATTCCTAAGTGAAAAAAGCAAACAGCAAAACAATATCAGCCTATTATCCCACTTTTATATTTTAAAAAATATATATATACTTGGCTGGGGGCAGTGTCTCATGCCTGTAATCCCAGCACTCTGGAAGGCCGAGGTGGGCAGATCACCTGAGGTCAGGAGTTCAAGACCAGCCTGGGCAACATGGTGAAAACCCCTTCTCTACTAAAAATTAAAAAATTAGCTGAACATGGTGGCACAGGCCTGTAATCCCAGCTATTCAGGAGGCTGAGGCAGAAGAATTGCTTGAACTTGGGAGGCAGAGGTTGCAATGAGTCGAGATCACGCCACTGCACTGCAGCCTGGGTGACAGAGCGAGACTCAGTCTCAACAATAAATAAATAAATAAATACTTAAAAATATATACATATAATATAGACCAAAAATATGTAGTCTAAACTTAATATTGACTACCGCTGGGTGGAGGAGTATGCCCCCAAAAATTAACAATAAACATTATTTTTATTATAATCTGAGAGTAAAACTTTTCTTAAAGTCTTAGACAAATGAGAGCAGATAGTTGGTCAAATTTAAGGGAAGGAGAGGAGTGTTCTTGCTGCCGACTTGAATTTCTCTCCCTGTGAATTTTCTGTAAGAAGTGGCATTTCTCTCCACTTCCTGCCTTCAATTGTGCTATAGCCTGTGCAGCTGTTGAGCAGCTGTCACGTCCTGCTCTGACACAGAGGTGGCTGTGAGTACCTACTGGGGAGGCTTCGGGCTTTGTATGCACATGGGAGGAGCAGGATGAGTCGAGGTGGCCTCGATTCCACAAAACATGGACAGACTGGACAGACTCCCAGGCAGTGGCCACGGCTCAGCATCCTGATTGATTGATTGAGACGGAGGAGTCTCGCTCTGTCGCCAGGCTGGAGTGCAGTGGTGTTATTTCAGCTCACTGCAACCTCTGCGTCCCGGATTCAAGCAATTCTGCCTCAGTCTCGAGAGTAGCTGGGACTACAGGCGCACGCCATCACGCCCGGCTAGTTTTTGTATTTTTAGTACAGTCAAGGTTTCACCATGTTGGCCAGGATGGTCTCGATCTCTTGACCTTGTGATCACCCACCTTGGCCTCTAAAAGTGCTGGGTTTACAGGCGTGAGCTCAGCATCCTTTTTGAGGCAGGAATCCTGCTGCTCCTCTTCATCCATCATCCTTGTCATCTTTATCGTGGAAATAATAATACCATTTATTAAGACTTGCCTGCATGCCAGGCAGTGTGCCAGCACTTTACACATAGCTCATTTCTCTCTCACAGCGATCGCATGAGGTTATATACAATTATCCCTGTTTGTCAGACAGGAAACTGGTCTTTGTGCAACTTTGTGGATATGCTGTACTAAGAACCACTGAACTGTACACTTTATATGAGTGAATTGTATGGTATGTGAATACTCTCTCAATAAAACTTTTTTTGTTTAAAAAGAGAGAGAGAGGAAAAAAACCACTGAAGTCTGGCTGGGCACAGTGACTCATGCCTGTAATCCCAGAGTTTCGGGAGGTCGAGGCAGGAGGATTGCCTGAGTCCAAAAATTTGAGACCAGCCTTGGCAACATAGTGAGACCCTGTCTCTATAAACATTTTTAAAAATTCGCCTGACATGGTGGTGTGCACCTATAGTCTTAGCTGGTTGGGAGGCTGAGGCGGGGGGTCGCTTGAGGCCAGGAGGTCGAGTGAGCCATGATTGCACCACTGCGCTCCAGCCTAGATGACAGAGGAATACGCTGTCTCTAAAAACCAGCAAACAGAAATCCCACACAATTATGGCCGGCTGCAGTGGCTCACGCCTGTAATTCCAGTACCTTGGGAGTCTGAGGCCAGTGGATCACTTGAGGCCAGGAGTTTGAGACCAGCCTGGCCAACATGATGAAACCCTGTCTTTACTAAAAATGCAAAAATTAGCCGGGTGTGGTGGTGCGCACCTGTAATCCCAGCCACTTCGGGAGGCTGAGGCAGGAGAATCGCTTGAGCCTGGGAGGCGGAGGTCGCAGTGACCCGAGATGGCATCACTGCACTCCAGCCTGGGTGACAGAGCGAGACTGAGTCCCAAACGCAAACCAACAAACAAACCTCCCACAAAATTGGCCGGGCGCGGTGGCTCACATCTGTAATCCCAGCACTTTGGGAGGCCAAGGTGGGCAGATCACCTGAGGTCAGGAGTTTGAGACCAGCCTGGCCAACATGGTGAAACCCCATCTCTACAAAAAAAAAAAATTAATAAAATAATCTCACAAAATTGAAGTCCATAAAGATTACAAGAGCTGCCCAAGCTTACAGTTAAAAAGCCCCAGTATTTTGTTAGTAAGAAAGAGGCAGGCTGGGCGCGGTGGCTCACGCCTGCAATCCCAGCACTTTAGGAGGCCAAGGTGGGCAGATAACCTGAGGTCAGGAGTTTGAGACCAGCCTGTCCAACACAGTGAAATCCCATCTCTAATAAAAATACAAAAAAAAAAAAAAAAATTAGCTGGGAGTGACTATAGTTCTAGCTAGTCAGGAGGCTGAGCCAGGAGGATTGCTTGAACCTGGGAGGCGGAGGTTGCAGTGAGCCGAGAGTGTGCCACTGTACTCCAGCCTGGGTGACAGAGCGAGACTCCACCTCGGGGAAAAAAAAAAAGTTAAATGGCTTTGAAACTCTTTTTGCCTTATCACAATACATTTCTATAAGAGCTCTTAAACCCTTTAATTTCTGGGTTGATGGGTATGGTCGTTTACACCTACAATCCTAGTGTTTTGGGAAGCTGAGACGGGAGGATTACTTGAGGTCAAGAATTCAAGGCCAACCCGGGTAACATAGCAATACCCCATCTCTACAAAAAATTTTTTAAAATCAGCCTTGCTTGTAGTCCTAGCTGGTCAGAGGGCTGAGGGAGAAGGACCACTTGAGCCCAGGAGCTGGAGGTTACAGTGAGCTATGATTGTGTTACTACTCTCCAGCCTGGGTAACAGAGTGAGACTCCCATCTCAAAAAAAAAGAGAGGTAATTTCAATTGCTGTAAAATTGTGAAGGGCAGAAAACTTGTTTTTAAATGTTTCTTTCCTATTTAGCCCAAATTTTTCATTGATGGCAGTTATCAAGAACTTGACTAGATTATCATTCAAAAATCTTCATTGGTAATTATTTATAGCCATTTCAAGCATATCAAAAAAGAGTGTTTAAAAAAGTCCATGTTCTGGCTGGGTGTGGTGGCTTATTCCTGTAATCCCAGCACTTTGGGAGGCCGAGGTGGGCAGATTGCCTGAGCTCAGTAGTTCAAGACCAGCCTGGGCAACACGGTTGAAACCCTGTATCTACTAAAATACAAAAAAAATCAGCCGGGCATGGCGGCGTGCACCTGTAGTTCCAGCTACTCAGGAGGCTGAGGCAGGAGAATTGCTTTAACCCTGGAGGTGGAGGTTGCAGTGAGCCGAGATTGTGCCACTGCACTCCAGCCTGGGTGACAGAGTGAGACTCCATCTCAAAAAAAAAAAAAAAGCCCATGTTTGTGCTATATTTGCTCCATCCTCGCTACAGAGCAGCGCCTTCGGTTGGGCAGCCCCTGGCCACATGTGGCTGTGGAGCACTTGAATTGTGGCTGCTCCAAACTGGAATGTGCTGGGTATGTGAAACACACACCCAATTTCGAAGATGTAGTAAGAAAACAAGAATGTAAAATAGCTCATTCATAATTTTATACTGATGACAGGTTGAAGTCATAATAGTGTGGATATATTAGGTTAAATAAAAACCATTATTAAAAAATTTTAAAGTTATGTTCATGGAAGCAAGCTCAGATTTCTCATTAAAAATTTGAAAGTATTTTATTTGGAAAATTTCATACAAATTCAGAATGTAATATGTTCTCTAATTACATTATTTTCATTTTTATTATTCTTTACTCTAAAGAAAACACAATTACGTTTTCCATCAAGCTCCACATAGATGTCCCCAGGTCTTTCCCCCATGCCCTTTCAGTTTACTTAAGTGTGCCATTAAAAAATGGACATTTCCTATGAGTGTGATGACATGAAATCGTTTCAATAAAGGTATTCTTAGCATCTTTGCGGTTTGGAAAAAGCATTTTTGAACATCTGTTCATGCCAGGATTGTGGGGACATGGAGTTGTATATATTGTGTATTGTGTTGTATATATATTAACAAGTATGTGGCTGGGTACGGTGCCTCATACCTGTAATCCCAGCACTTTGGGAGGCTGGGTGAGAGGACCACTTGAGGTCAGAAGTTTGAGACCAGCCTGGGAAACATGGGGAAACCCTGTCTCTACTAAAAATACAAAAATTAGCCAGAGGTGGTGGCATGCGCCTGTAGTTCCAGCTACTTGGGGGGGGCTGAGGCAGGAGAATCACTTGAACCTGGGAGGCAGAGGTTACAGTGAGCTGAGATCACGCCACTGCACTCCAGCGTAGGTAACAGAGCAAGATTCTGTCTCAAAAAAAAAAAAAAAAAGAATGCAAGGGAATTCTTGGTTGTTCCACTAAGCAGCTCCCAGCAACCTGCTCTGAGCGCTGCAGAATTTGCGGGTATCCCTGGGAGGCCTGGACCAGCCACAGAGCAGCTGCAGGCCAGGAGGTGTCAGTCTTAACAGAGTAACTTCTAGGAGAGCCAGGACACTTTGCTTATTTGGGTTGTGTTTAAACAGGGCCCTGTTCTGGCTCCTTATTGAATGTTTCTACTTTACTGGATTTTCTCTCCGTTGTCCCGTAAACTCCCAAAGCCCTTGCTCAGCCGCCACGCATCTGTGTTGGGTTTCCTATAATCCACATGCCTGAGGCAAGGCGCGTCCAGAAAGCAGAGGCCATGCTACCTGGGTGCCTGTAAACTCAGTTATTGTTTATATGTGTGACTTTGGCAACCCATTTAGTCCTCGTTACCGGCAAGCCTAAGGCCAAGACTGACGTTCTGTTTCCAACTTCACACCTCTGCGCTGAATCCTGCATGCTCCATAAACGGCCTCGGCAACACAGGAAGCCACCTGCATGCTGGCATGTTTTCAGCTCTTCTGGGATCAGGAACTTGGTCTTGTGGAGCCCAGGAGACTGTCCACTGGACAATCATCAGAGAGATCTGAAGGGGACAGAAGTCAACAGCAAGTCCCAGGCGATGGGATCACTTTCCTGACTTTCGTGACCTCTGAGTGTCTTTGAGGGCGTTTCCACAAGAGATGAGCATTTGAATCAATGGCCTGACTAAAGAAGACCCACCCTCACCCATGTGATGGGCATCATCCACTCCACTGATGGCCCAGAGGAAACCAAAAGCTGGAGGGAGGGCGAACTCACTCTCACTTCTGGCACTGGACCTCCATCTTCTCTGCCCTTGGACGTCAGAACACCCAGTTCTTGAGACTTCTGACTCTGGGACTTACACCAGTGGGGCCCCTACCACTTCTTGCTCAGGGCTTTGGCCTTGGACTGGGAGTTTCACCATTAGTTTCCTGGTTTTCAGGCTCCCACACTGAGACTGAGTTATCCCACCTGCTTTCCTGGGTCTCCAGCTGCAGACAGCAGATGGTGGGACTCCTTGGTGTCCATAATCACGTGAGCCAATTCGCATCATCCATCTCCTCTTTTATCTATATCTGTAGCTCCTACTGGTTCTCTTTCTGTGCAGCACCCTCACTCATACAGGCACCATCCGAGAGAAATGAATCTATAGATGCAATATTTGGCAGCTTTTTCTCAATCTCTTTTTTTTCTTTTTTTTTTTGAGATAGGGTCTCACTCAGATGATTTTTCAGTGTCTCGGCCAGTATCATTTTTTAAAAAGCTGTTTTGTGTGAGTGTAGAGAAAGGTCTGTGGCCGAGCATGGTGGCTCACGCCTGTAATCCCAACACTGGGAGACCGAGGCAGGCAGATCTTTTGAGGTCAGGAGTTTGAGACCAGCCTGGCCAACACGGTGAAACCCCGTCTCTACTAAAAACACAAAAATTAGCCTGGCATTGTGGCACACGCCTGTAATGCCAGCTATTTAGGAGGCTGAGGCAGGAGAATCACTTGAACCCAGGAGGCGGAGGCCGCAGTGAGTCGAGTTGGTGCCACTGCACTCCAGCCTGGCGACAGAGTGATATTTCATCTCAAAAAAAGAGAAAGGTCTGCAAGGATAAAAAAAAAAAAAAAAAAAAACTGTTAAAAGAACTGTTAAAAGTGGTTCCCTCTGAGGCATGAGGAAAAAAAGTGAAAAATTTACTTTTTTCTTTATTTTTGAATTTTTTTCTACATTAAGTATGTATTACCTTTATAATTAAAAAAACTACTATGGGGCCAGGTCCAGTGGGTCACACCTGTAATCCCAGCACTTTGGGAGGCTGAGGCGGATGTATCACCTGAGGTCGGGAGTTCGAGGCCAGCATGACCCCATCTCTAATAAAAATACAAAATTGGCTGGGCTTGGCGGCAGGCACCTGTAATCCCAGCTACTTAGGAGACTAAGGCAGGAGAATCGCTTGAACCCAGGAGGCGGAGGTTGCAGTGAGCTGAGATCATACCATTGCACTCCAGCCTCACCAACAAGAGTGAGACTCCATCTAAAAAAAAAAAAAAAAAGGGAACATGGAAATCAATATTTTCAACTAATTTTAATGATATGGGCAAATACTGTAACAGGTGAAAAGAATTAGAGCATGAAATGATGTGTACAGTATGATCTCAGCTACAGAAAAATGCATTTAAAATCCAGCAAGGAAATATAGCAAATGTTTATAGGGATTGCCTCTGGGTGGCAGGATTATAGGTGTTCCCCCCCCCCCGCCACCGCTTTTACTTTTCTATACTTTCTGAATGTGCTTATTATTTGTATAATTAGGAAAAAAATTAATTTGATCTGCCAAAGGTTCGTGGCAGGTTGTAAAACACAAGCAGCTGAGGCCGGTTTCAACTGCAGGTCATTGCTCCCCATGCTGGGGACGGCACGGCCCAATATTGTTAACCAGCAAAGGGGAATTTCCTAATTGCAATTTTCCTAATTGCAGGCGAGGAGAAAAGACAGTTTGTCTCCATTTTTTTTTTTCTGATTAGATTGCAAGAGAAGACAGGGGACAGAGATACCAAGGGAACGAAGTTCTCCTGGTAAACAGGAGCCCCCCAAGAGGGAACAGAATCAGGTTGTCCCTGCAAAGAGGCTCCCCATCTTGAAGGGTTCACGATGAGCTTTCAGGGGAATCTGGGGGATCACTGTGGCTGTAATAGTCTCCGTATTCTATAGTTGAGTGACTGGGCCCAGAGGGCAGCAGCAGGGCCCAGGCAGCATTACTAGGGGGTGCAAGGGAAGGCAGGCACCACGACACGGTGGAGGCCAACTGCTGGCTGGAGGGTCTTGTATGGTTCCCAGAGTCTGGCTGTGATGCTCCATGACATGCTGCTGAGGTTGGGCTCACAGTAGCTGTGGCATTGGAGAAAGGAGGTCACCCCTACTTGATGTAACAGTCATGTAACAGCCTGGAGGACAGAGCATCTTGAAGCTCATTTTACCAGCGCTTTGGAGAAACTTTGGACATTATTCCATTATTCCTTCACTCATCCCGCCTTCATCTGGAGGATTCTCCTCTCAACACCACACCCTGCAAGCCTTCCTTTGACATCACAGCAACCACTCTCCCCCTAATGAGGCTATTCCTGCCTTCCTCGAAGACCCAAGAATGATCTCTTTGAGAGAGTTTTTGCTGTTATGAACTGAATGAGTGTGTTTTCCCCCCAATTCATAGGGTAAAACTCGAATCCCCATGAGATGGTATTTGGTGGTGAAGCCTTTGGGAGGTAAGTAAGTCATGACGGTGGAGCCCTCATGAATGGGATTAGAGCCCTTATTGAGAAGATGCCATCAAAACTTACTACCAAGCTGCAATTAGAAAAATAGTGTGGTACTGGCATACAGAGACCAATGGAATAGAATTGACAGCCCTCCAAAAAAGCCCTCACATACATGGTCCAGTGATTTTTGACAAGGGTGCCAAGATCATTCAGTGGGGAAAGGACACTTCAATAGTGCTGGGGTAACTAGATATCCATATGCAAAAGAATGAAGTTGGAACCTTGCCTAATACCATATAATAAAATTGACTCAAAATCAAAGACCTAATTGTGAGATCTAAAACTATAAAACTCTTAGAAGAAAACATTGCACACACATTGCATTTGACAGTGATTTCCTGGATATTATGCCAAAGGCACAGGCAACAATAACAAAAAATAGGCACACTGGACTTCATGAACATTTTAAAAATTGTGCATCAAAGGGCAATATCCACAGAGTAAAAAGGAAGCCCACAGAATGGGAGAAGGTATTTGCACAGCATTTATCTGATAAGGGATTAATATTCAGAAAATATAGGAGACTTCTAAAACCCAACAACAACAAAAAAAACAAGCAACCCAAATCAAAAGTGGGCAAAGGACTTGAGCAGACATGTTTCAGAGAAGACATACAGATGGCCAACAAGCACATGAAAAGATGTTCAATATGACTAAACATTAGGAAAACATGGCCAGGCACAATGGCTCACACCTGTAATCCCAGCACTTTGGGAAGCCAAGGCAGGCAGATCACTTGAAATCAAGAGTTCAAGACCAGCCTGGCCAACATGGTGAAACCCCACCTCTACTAAAAATACAAAAATTAGCCGGGCATGGTGGTGTGTGCCTGTAGTCCAAGCTACTGGGGAGGCTGAGGCAGGAGGATCACTTGAACCCAGGAGGTGGAGGTTGCAGTGAGCTGAGATGGCTCCATCACACCCCAGCCTGGGCAACAGAGTGAGACTCCATCTCGAAAAAATTAAAAAATTAGGAAAATGCAAATGAAAACTACAGTGAAATACCACCTCACATCCCTTAGGATGATCACTATCCCAAAACCAGGAAATCAGTGATGTTTGAGGCTGTAGAGAAATTGGAATCCTTGTGCACTGCTATGCTGGTGGGAACGTAAAATTCTACCATACTGTTTTGCATAGCTGCCGCGCAAAACAGTATGCTGATTCCTCACAGAAATTTAAAATAGAATTACTGTATGATCCAGCAATCCCACTTCTAGGTATATACCCAAAAGAACAGACAGCGGGGTCTCAAAGAGATGTTTATATGCCCATGTTCAAGCAGCATTGGTGATAGCTGAAATGGGGAAGCAATCCAAGTGTCCATCAACACATGAACAGATAAGCAAAATGTGTTATAGCTGTACAATGGAATACTATTCAGCCTTAAAAAGGAAGGAAATTCTGACAGGTGCTACAACATGGATGAATCCTGAGGAAATTTTGCTAACTTATATTGGCAAAGATTTGGAGAAGACATGCAGAGGGGAATGTAATTAGTAGAACAAGGCAATTTTATAAATCCTGGAGCTGGCTGGCCACAGGCTCATGCCTATAATTCCGAGGAGGAATTGGATGGTGGGAGGCCGAGGAGGGTGGATCACCTGAGGTCAGGAGTTCGAGATCTGGCCAACATGGCAAAACTCCATCTCTACTAAAAATACAAAAATTAGCTGGGCATGGTGGCAGGTGCCTGTAATCCCCAGCTACTTAGGAGGCTGAGGCAGGAGAATCACTTGAACCTGGGAGGCAATGTTGCAGGGAGTCCAGATTGTGCCATTGCACTCCAGCGTGGGTGATAAGAGTGAAACTCTGTATCAAAAAAAAAAAGTGAAGATAGTGCTTACCATCCTATCTTCAGTGTGCTAGGTACAGCTCCTGCAAGTGGTGATCACTGCTTGCTCACTGTGGCCTAAAACCAAGACTCAGAGGCAGCCTGTGCTAAATAAGGTTGAGAAACCATCCCTTGAGTCTTTAATGATGTCATTATACTCTGAATTAACCAACCCTACACTTTTCTTACCTTTAAATTTCTTGTTTGTGATAAGATGAACTCCTTATTGATTCCACTACTTTTAATTGGATCTTCTGTTACTTCAAGCTAAAATCATCCTAACTTATACAAGTGATCAGGTTACAGAGTTTTTTCCTTAAGTCTACCTTATATTCCAGTTAGGTCAGAACAGAAAACCAAAAGATGTGCCTTATAGAAGAACAGTGGATTGTCATAAGCCTAACAAAGTGGTGATTTCATTTACAGCTGCTATTAAGGATTTAGTCTCTTTTCTAAATCAAATAAACACCACCTCTGGCCTTGGATTTGCAACTATTTAGTCTTTTTTCTCTCGAATCAGAGGAGCAGAGAATACTGAGAATTGTTTTCTTTTACATGGTAAGGAAAGCAGTACGCCTTCACAATCTAACTCAAGATATGCCAACTTCCGGTTCTGCGCTACAGTATCATTCTTAGGAAACTTGTTTGTCTCACTATCTCACAAGAAATATGCTTTTGTATTTCATTCATGACACAATGCTGGTCAGGCCTAAAGACAAGGAAGTAGCAGTTTTCCTAGCTGTTTTGGTAAGACACATGCATGACAGAGAGTACAGATACATTCCACAAAAGTACAGGGTACCATTACCTCAGTAAATTTTGGGGGCATGGGGCTAGCAGTCTGAGGCTATTGAGATAACTCCTCTAAAGCCAAAAACAAGTCACTGTACCTTGAATTTCCTTTCACTAAGAAAGAAGCAGAATGCTTGTTGAGCTTTTTGAATTTTGATGGAAATATAGAAGAGATTTGGGTGTGCTACTCTGACCATTCACTCAGTGACCCAAAAGTTTCCCAGTGTTGAGTGGGGCCCAGAGCAAGAGAAGCTCTCTAGCTGGTCCAGGCTGCAGAAAAAGCATCTCTGTCACTTGGTCCATTGACCTGGTGGATCCAACACTTCAAGAAGCTTTGGTTTTAGATTCAACACTTCTTGAAGTGTTTGAGATTGACTGCGATACTTTATGGAGTCTGTGGCAATCACAGAGGTGAGCTGTAGGATTCTGGAGAAAAGTACATCTCTTTCAACAAGTCATTATTCTCCTTTTGAGAATCAGCTCTTGGCCTATGCACTAATTCCAGGCCTGTTTTTCTTCAGATGCTCTTCTTGCTCTTCTCCTGCCCTACTCTGACATACAGAAGGGCTGATCCCTGGAGCAGTTTCTGTGCCTCCTGGGTGGGCTGAATTCTGGCTGGGTTTAACCAGTGAGAGACATTGTTGGGAGATTGGAAGACAGGAGAGGAGGTAGGGAGAAGAAACTCATTTGCTGCCTCAGGTGGTGTCTTTGGCAGCAAATGAGTTTCCTCCATGGCATCAGCTTCCATGGGGTAACCTTGGGTTCCAGTAACTCCACCTCCTCTTTTTGTTCCTCCACGTAGGGACAGTAGTGGCTTCCTGTTACTGCTAATCTCTGGATTGTTGAGCTTCCCAACTCTTCTATCATGTGAGTAACCAAGTCCCTGCATTAAATTCTCTCTATTCAAAGTACCTTAACTGGTTTCTGTTTTTCTGGTTAGATTGTCAGAATGTAGCCAGTAAAGGATGTTACTGATACTTTCTTGATCTAGGATGGTCCCAGTAAACAACCACAAGATGGGAATAGTCAAGATTTATTTTGTGCAATTTGCGTATCCTGCTTCTTGTTTTGTTTGTTGTTTTTGAGATGGAGTTTCACTCTTGTTTCCCAGGCTGGAATGCAATGGCACGATCTCGGCTCACCACAACGTCCACCATGGGTTCAAGCAATTCTCCTGCCTCAGTCTCCCGAGTAGCTGGGATTACAGGCATGTGCCATCATGCCCAGCTAATTTTGTATTTAGTAGAGACAGAGTTTCTCCATGTTGGTCAGGCTGGTCTTGAACTCCCAACCTCAGGTGATCCACCCACCTCAGCCTCCCAGAGTGCTGGGATTATAAGTGTGAGCCACCATGCCTGGCCTATCCTGTTTCTTACTGTGGCCCCCTGGAGTGTCCAGTACTGTTAAGTCTTTAGTTTACAGACATACAACCTGGGGATCTTATTAACATGTTAATTCGAATTCAAGTAAGTCTTAGGATGGAGAATCTGCGTCTCTTTTTCTTAATATTATTTTAAATTGAAATCATAATTATATACATTTATAATGAGATACATTATGTTTTGATATGTGTATAAGTGTGGAATGATCAACCTCATCTGCATATCTGTTGCCTCACTTTTCATTTTTTGTGGTGAGACATTTGAAATGTACTCTCCTAGCTACTTTTTTTTTTTTGAGATGGAGTTTCGCTCTTTTTGCCCAGGCTGGAGTGCAATGGCACAATCTTCGCTCACCACAACCTCTGCCTCCTAAAGGTTCAGGCAATTCTCCAGCCTCAGCCTCCCAAGTAGCTGGGATTACAGGCATGCGCCATCATACCCGGCTACTTTTGTGTTTTTAGTAGAGGCAGGGTTTCTCCATGTCAATCAGGCTGGTCTCAAACTCCCGACCTCAGGTGATCTGCCCATGTGATCTGCCAGCCTCGGCCTCCCATAGTGCTGAGATTACAGGTGTGAGTCACTGCACTCAGTCTTTTTTTTTTTTTTTGAGATGGAGTCTTGCTCTGTTGCCCAGCTGGAGTTTAGTGTGCAATCTCTGTTCACTGCAACCTCCGTCTCTCAAGTTCAAGCAATTCTCCTGCCCCAGCCTCCTGAGTAGCCGGGATTACAGGCATGTGCCACCACCATGCCCAGCTAATTTTTGTGTTTTTAGTAGAGACAGGGTTTCACCATGTTGGCCTGGCTGGTCTCAAACTGACCTCAGGTGATCCACCACCTCAGCCTTCCAAAGTGCTGGCATTACAGGCATGAGCCCCCACACCTGGCCCACTTCTGATTATATAAGAGATTGTATCTTTGTTTCTGTGACAGCATTTTCATTTTTGAAGTATGAAAATGGGGAGAATTGTTTACATTGCTGCCATGCAGCCAGAGACATAGGCTCTGGTGGGCATCTGTCATTCTTCTCACTGCCCAGCTCCGGAACACCCCATCTCTGGGTCCCGGGCATGCCTTGTCTCATGAGTCTCAGGGCAGGCAGAGCCTGCCTTCCATTGCAGAAGCTGGAAGGTCCAGACACTGCCTTCCCAGCCTCCCCGCAGCTGGGTGTGGACTCCTGTCCTAGGCACGCACGGGAGAAGATGCACCTGCCCTAGACTTTCAGTGAGGATACGATTGCTCTTCCCTGGGTCAGGAAGGAAGTTCTTACTAAGCAGGTGATATTTCAGCTGAGCTTTGAAAGATAAGTAGAAACTCATCAAGTTGGGAGGTTGGAGTGAGCAGTAGGTGGATTAGAGGGTTGGGTGGGTGGGCAGGTGTGGCAAAGGAATAAAGATATTTTAAAGTAGGCAAAATGCTATTAATTTTATTCATGGATCTTAGGGTCTAAGGACCCTGAAAAAGGGTCAGATCTAGGTTCTTTGTGTGACCTTGGGCAAGTTTCTCAACTTCTGGACTTAGTTTCCTTACCTGTATAAAGGAACTATTCCTAGTGATGTACCAACTTCACAGAGTTTTTGTGGGATCAAATGAAAACGAAAGTAAAAATACTCTTTTTTTCTTTTTTAAATTTAAAGATGGGGTTTCATCATGATGCCCAGGCTGGTCTTGAACTCCTGACCTCAGGTGATCCACCCACCTCGGCCTCCCAAGGTGCTAGGATTACAGGCGTGAGCCACCGTGCCCAGTCAAAAATACTTTGAAATGAAAGAGCCTATTAGCCGGGTGTGGTGCAAGCCTGTAATCCCAGCTACTCGGGAGACTGAGGTGGGAGGACAGCTTGAACCCAGGAGGTTGAGGCTGCAGTGAGCAAGATTGTACCACTGCACTCCAGTCTGGGTGACAGATGAGACCCCCATCTCAAAGAAGGAAGGAAGGAAGGAAGCAAGCAAGCAAGCAAGCAAGAAAGGCTAAACAAAAATTAATAACTATGAAAAACTAGCATGGGGGGCGCGGTGTGAGAGCAAAAACAAATAGAGAGCTCAAAGTCCAGGCTGAGAGACGTTGGAAGAGAATTAAGAGTTTGGGAAGGAATCTGTCAGATCAAAGACCGACTTTTCTGGAAAGCAGAAAATGTGGGCCCCGAGGGTCAGGGTAGGTTGAGGGAGGTGGCCAGGAAGCTTTTCACACCTAGCCAGCTGGCAGGTGTCAGAGCAGAGATGCAGCCAGAGAAGGGAGGTGCCTGGGCGGGGAGCGGTGGCTCATGCCTGTAATCCCAACACTTTGGGAGGCCAAGGCGGGCAGATTGTCTGAGCTCAGGAGTTTGAGATGAGCCTGGGCAACGTGGCAAAACCCTGTCTCTACTAAAAATACACACACACACACACACACACACACAGATTAGCTGGGCGTGGAGGTGCACGCCTGTAGTCCCAGCTACTCAGGAGGCTGAGGCAAGAGAATTGCTTGAACCCAAGAGGCAGAGATTGCAGTGAGCAGAGATTGCGCCAATGCACTCCAGCCTGGGCGACAGAGCAAGACTCTTTCTCAAAATAAAAACATAAAAAAACAAACGGGAAGAGCCTCGTGCTCCTCCTCTCCCGAGGCAGGGGTCACCCTACATGTCCCCACGGTTCTTGTCCAGTCACCCCAACTACTTTGTGGGGTGCTCCCAACCTTTCAGTCACTCTTGCTACAAATGCCTTTTGCTATTTGCTTTCTCTGTCTGGCCAATGTCTTCTCTCACATTTTGATTCTAAATTTTCATCTCAGAAAGTAAGTCTAATTTCATCTGGGGGAGTTCGGCCAACTCTCCCATGCTTTGTCATGCAGAATGTGACATTCAGCCATAAAGGACCTGTCAGCCTTGTGCAGAGGAGAAGCTTAATGCTGCTCTTGTGAACACTGTCACTGAGGTGCCTCTCAGGACCCTTGAGGTTAACGTCCGAATTCGTACTTGTGTTCATGAACACTCCTCCTCCTTTGTCTCTCTGTCTTGGCTGCCATCTTCCTAGTTACCTGGGCTCAAAATCAGAACTCATAGTTGACCCCACCTTCCTGTTTGTGTCCCAACCCAAAGTTGTGACTATTTGTGAGTAACTTGAAAGTCATTGACTCCAGGCATTTGGAGGACTGCCAAGCCCAACCAGGAATTCGTATTCAGGCATCCAGGTTGCTGAGAGGAAAATGAATCATTTAGCAAGGGAGCCCCGACAGCCTACAGTACCTTCAGCCCAATGGGTGATGCCTTAAAGCCGGGGATTCCTGAGGGTCTGCAAAAGCACCCTCGTGGATGACAAAGACCCATTCCATCGCCTCTGCAGCGTCTCTGGGGCTCCCATCCTGTTTGTCCCCCCCAGGCTGGTTTGCGTGCTCATCTTCACTTGGGCTCTGGCAGTGATTCCCCCATTTCTTCCAGTCCCCATGCATATGGCCTCGGTCATGAAGGTCCTGTCACACACACACCTGGCCACACCCTTCTTGGACCTTTGGGAGGGACTGCATCCTGCAGAATCAGGGTTGAGCCCCTCACCTGGCCCTCCAAGCCATGACAGCCAGGCCGCAGCCCTTTCTGCCTTCTCTTCCGTCCAGGCTTTCCCTCCTCATTGCTGCCTCTCCTGCTGCAACCAAATTCGCCTGTGCGGCTACTCTGCAATGAAAGAACCAGCCCATCTCACATGCTCTGTCAATTTGATCAGTGCTGTCATTGTCTGGGGTCTTCATGTTGTCACTCTTACTAACATTCCAAACTACAAATAGTACACTAAGAAGAGCAAGACCAGGCCGGTCGTGGTGGCTCACACCTGTAATCCCAGCACTGTGGGAGGCTGAGGCGGGTGGATCGCCTGAGGTCAGGAGTTCGAGACCAGCCTGGCCAACATGGTGAAACCCTGTCTCTACTAAAAATACAAAAATTAGCTAGGCATGGTGGCACACGCCTGTAATCCCAGGTACTCCAGAGGCTGAGGCACAAGAATTGCTGGAACCTGAGAAGCAGAGGTCGCAGCCAAGATTGCGCCATTGCACTCCAGCTGGGTGACAAGAGCAAAACTCTGTCTCAAGAAAAAAGAGCAAGACCATAAAATGCTGAAAACAGAGCTGATGATTCAAATTGCATGAATTATATAAGTGAGAGAAAAACAAAGGACAGGGACCTGGTGACAGTGTGTGGCCTGGGGCTGAAAGACGGCCTGCTCATCCCAGGAGGGCCCACGGAGCTGGGAAGATGTGGGTAACGGGGGAGCAGCGTGCCCCTGCCACGCTCCTGGGCCTCGTCCCCAGCCGAGCCACCCCGCTGGGCCTGCCAAACTACAATGTGAAGAGATTCAACTTCACACGAAGGAGTTTTCACACCTTGTGGCTGGAAAAATTCTGGAGGCAAATGCGTTCTCCCCAGAACTCTGGTGGATTCGAGCAGGCACTGATGCGAGAGGAAAGGAAAGGGAAGAAACTCCATAGGCCACATCCTTGATCTTGTCCAAGGCCTGGCCTCTCCCTGAACCCAGGCCTAGCCTTTGGGCTATAGGGCAAAGGGAAGAAGAGGCAGGAGCTAGGGAAGTGGAGAGAAAAGGTCACTCACTCTAATGCAAGAGGCAGGCGGGTGCCGGGCAGGACACCCCCCCATAGATGGGAAAGGGGACGGCTTCAATGTGCGTGGCCCACTCTGGCCCTCCTCATCCCTCTTTCCCGAGGCTTAAAATGATTCTGGGGCTTTGTTTTTCAAACTAAGAGAGCAGCTGGGCGCAGTGACTCACGCCTGCAATCCCAGCACTTTGGGAGGCGGGTGGATCACGAGGTCAGGAGTTTGAGACCAGCCTGACCAACACGGTGAAACCCCATCTCTACTAAAAATACAAAAATTAGCTGGGCATGGTGGCGTATGCCTATAATCCCAGATACCCAGGAGGCTGAGGCAGGAGAATTGCTTGAACCCGGGAGGTAGAGATTGCAGTGAGCTGAGATCGAGACACTGCACTCCAGCCTGGGTGACAGAGAAAGACTCCATCTCAAAAAAAAAAAAAAAAAAAAAAAAAAAACAAAGCTGTCAAAGCATCACAAAATACAGAATATAAAAACCGGGAATAATATCTGCCAGAAAGTGGCAGAGCATCTGTGAATCTCTTCAGGGTCTGTAACTTCTCTAGAAGCCCCACCCCATGACGTAGGGCCCAGGAGCCAAAATGACAGTCACAGCAAGATGCTCCAGGTTCCTTCAACGCTGATGTCAGCTGGTGGAAACTTACACTGTCACCCTCTCCTGGGCTTGAATTTCACTTCTCAGTTACTGCTCTGTGACCCTGGGCAGGTCACTTCTCCCTTCTGAGCCTGGGAGTGTTGTTGGGAGAATTAAAGAAATCTGTGTACAGAAGCTTCTCTACCCGGGCTTCTTGCTCTGAGCTGTGCAGCTCCTGCCTGAGATCCCTTTGGAGCTGCCTAGGAAAGTCCTGGCTCTACCGGAGACCTTCATATGACCTGTGCCTGGGCTATAGTCAATAAACTGTGGATACATGGCGAGGCCAAGAGAAGTGACTTTTTTTTTTTTTTTTTTTTTGAGATGGAGTCTCGCTTTGTCACCAGGCTGGAGTGCAGAGATGTGATCTCTTCTCACTGCAACCCCCACCTCCCGGATTCAAGCGATTCTCCTGCCTCAGCTGGGACTACAGGCGCGTGCCACCCCGCCTGGCTAATTTTATTTGTATTTTTAGTAGAGACAGGGTTTCACCGTGTTGGCCAGGATGATCTCTTGACCTCGTGATCTGCCCATCTCAGCCTCCCAAAGTGCTGCGATTACAGGCATAAACTACCACGCACAGCCTGCCTTTTTTTTTTTTTTGAGACCAAGTCTTGCTCTGTTGCCCCGGCTGGAGTGCAGGGGTACAATCTCGGCTGATTTCATCCTTTCAACCTCCACTTCCTGGGTTCAAGGATTGTTGAGCCTCAGCCTCCTGAGTAGCTGGGACTACAGTCGTGTGTGCCACCACGCTTGGCTAATTTTTGTATTTTTAATAGAGAAGGGGTTTCACCACGTTGGCCAGGATTGTCTTGATCTCCTGAGCTCATGATCCACCCGCCTTGGCCTCCCAAAGTGCTGGGATTACAGGTGTGAGCCACCACGCCAGCCAAGAATGAACCTTTCTTAAACAGGATTGTTTCTCCTGGTCATCTTGTATTTACAAATCCCATGAAGACTAAACCTCCAGAGTTCATCTTCGCGAGTACTCCTCAATCCTACCTCCTCCCAACACAAAGATATCTTTACATAATTTCTGATTTAAGACTTCTCATTATATGCCAGGCTCAGTGGCTTGTGTCTGTAATCTCAGCTATTCGGGAGGCTAAGGCAAGAGGACTGCTTGAGCCCAGGAGTTCGAGACCAGCCTGACCAACATGGGGAACACCTGTCTCTACTAAAAATACAAAAAATTAGCTACACATGGTGGTGCAGGGCTGTAACCTCAGCTACTTGGGAGGCTGAGGCAGGAGAATTGCTTGAACCCGGGAGGAGGTGGAGGTTGCAGTGAGCCGAGATCACGCCTTTGTTGCACTCCAACCTGAGTGATAAGATCGAAACTCTGTCTCAAAAAAAAAAAAAAAAAAAAGAGCATAATTGAAGAGATTTCACAGAATTCTGTAGCTAACAGGCTGTCACCCCATGTCCCAGCCAGAACTGTGATTGTGGAACCACCCAGACCTTAGACCCCAGGGTACCCCTGTTTTCTAAAATGCATGACTCATCCTGCCCAGGCTTTTATGAAGAAAGCGGAATGAAAGCCTCCCACATGCCTTTAAAAATGTGTACTCTGAATTCCAGTTGTCGTAGTAACATCTTCATGCTGCCTTGGTGCCTTTATATATTTTGGTACTGATAGACCCTCCGTTACCATGAGAACAGAAGTCGATTTAAACAAAGAGAATTTTGTGGCACTTCTCTTAATGTCTTACAAAACCCACACCCACGGGGACCACCTCAGAAGAGTCCAGAGGGTTTAACAATGGAATGACGGAAGTCCTGGGTCCTGGGGACCTAGATGCCACTGGAATTCCATTTCATTTGTTCTTTGAAAATGTGTGTCATCGTTTTTAAGATTCTGTTGCAATATTGCCACTCTGAAGTGAGTTTATTTGTTGCAAATGCATATTCTTACCTTCAGCTTTGAGGACAAACTTGTCACTCCTACCACAAAGTCGTAACCATTTCCTGAGCTATGCTTCATTCTACCCCCACACGCCAACCCTCAACCCTTATGACAGGGCAGCGCCAGCTGACCTGCTGTTCTCTGCTATTCCAGACTCAAGATCTGTGTATTCATTCTTTCTTTCAAAGCTAAATGTTTGAAAAATGGAAGCTCTTTGAGTTCAAGGATATTAACACACACTTCTTCAGCACTCTCTGCATAGCCCTAATTGTCAGTTTATTCGACTTTTTTTTTTTTTTTTTTTTTTTTTTTTTTTTTTTTGAGATGGAGTCTCACTCTTGTTGCCCAGGCTGGAATGTGCAGTGGTGCAATCTCGGCTCACTGCAACTTCCGACTCCCGGGTTCAAGCAATTCTCCTGCCTCAGCCTCCCAAGTAGCTGGAATTACAGGCCACCATACCTGGCTAATTTTGGTATTTTTAGTAGGGACAGGGTTTCACCATGTTGGCCAGGCTGGTCTTGAACCCCTGACCTCGGTTATTTACCCGCCTCAGCCTCCCAAAGTGCTAGGATTATAGGTGTAAGCCACCACGCCTGGCTTCAACTTTAAACTTTCCATTCTGATATACAGAATTAAGTTTCTGTTGAGAATTTTAAATAGTTAACTTCACAGGATTTTTGTGTGGGAACAAACTTGAAGGTGGAAGAAACTAAACCCACAGTCTGAATAGTAGGCTGTGTCAATGACACATTCTTTAATTAGTTCTTGAGAACACTAACGTGCATTCTGTATTTACCGCATGCTAGGCGCTGGGCTAAGCACATAGCATGTTGTCTTCATCTGTTTTCAGTAGCTAGAACAAAATCCACATACTGGATAATTTATAAAGACAAGAAGCTATTTCTTACAGTTTTGGAGGCTGGGAGTCCAAGCCCATGGTGTCGGTGTGTTTCAAGGGCCTTCTTGCTGCTTTGTAACACTGTGAAGGGCATTGCATGGGGAGAGGGCAAGACATTGTGAGTCAGCTTAGGGCTCTCTTTCTCTTCTAAAGCCACCAGTCCCATCATGGGAGCCCCACCCTGATGACCTTATCTAATCCTAATTACCTCTCAAAGGCCCCGCCTCCAATCAACATATGAATTTAAGGATTAAGTTTCTAACCCATGACATTTGGGGGATGGTTTCAAACTCTACCACATGTATTATCTCATTTAATCCTCAGGATACCCTATCAAGTAAGTTCTGGGTTTTTTTGGTTGTTGTTGTTTTGTTTTTGAGAGTCTCGCTCTGTTGCCCAGGCTGGAGTTGCAGTGGCACAATCTCAGCTCACTGCAACCTCTGCCTCCTGGGTTCAAGTGAGTCTCCTGCCTCAGCCTCCCGAGTAGCTGGGATTACAGGTGTGCCAGCACACTCAGCTAATTATTTGTATTTTTGATAGAGATGGGGTTTCACCATGTTGACCAGGACGGTCTCAATCTCTGGACCTCGTGATCCACCTGCCTCAGCTTCTCAAAGTGCTGGGATTACAGGCGTGAGCCACCACACCTGGTGGCCATGAGTTCTCTTTTTAATCTTCCATTTGATGAAGGAGAAAACAGAGCCACAGGTAAATTAGGGAACTTTCCCCAGGGTTACACATCTATCTACCCAGTAGACCCTGGATTTGATTACAAGCATCTTGCTCTACAACCCATGAATTAACCCCCAAGCTAAGTAAATTTACATTTTACAAAGACATTCAAAATCTGCATTTGAGGCCCGAGCCACTGGTACAAGTCCCAGAGTCTAAAGGCCAAAGAACCTGGAGTCTGGTGTCCAAAGGCAGGAGATAAAGAAGCAAGCATCCTGCTCTGGAAGGAAAAACAGAACCATAAGACTCAGCCAGCAGAGCTGTTGCCGGTCTTCTGCCTGCTTTGCTCTAGCTGCCCTGGCAGCCACTGGATGGCACCCACCCACAATGAGGGTGGGTCTTCCTCTCCCAGTCCCCAACTCCAATGTCAATTTCCTCTGGCAACACCTTCAAGACACACCCAAGAATGTACTTTAGCAGCCATCAAGGTGTTCCTCAATGCAGTCACCTAATATTCACCATCACAACTCTTGTGACCTCATCTAACCCTAATTACCGCACAAAGGCCTCACTTCCAAATACCGTTACATTTGGAGTTAGGGATTCAATAAACTGAAGAGGGAAAGCACAAAAACATTCAGCTCTTTTTCTTTTCTTTTCTTGAGACGGAATCTCACACTGTCACCTGGGCTGGAGCGCAATGGCGTGATCTCAGCTCACTGCAACCTCCGCCTCCCGGGTTCAAGCAATTCTCCTGCCTCAGCCTCCAGAGTAGCTGGCATTACAGACACATGGCATCACGACTGGCTAATTTTTGTATTTTTAGTAGAGATGGGGTTTCACCATCTTGGCCAGGCTGGTCTTGAACTCCTGACCTCATGATCTACCTGCCTCGGCCTCCCAAAGTCCTGGGATTACAGGTGTGAGCCACCACGCCTGGTCTTATTTCGTACTTTTTATTATTGTAAAATATACATAAAATTTATCATTTTACTCACATTTAAGTGTATAAGTTAACAGCATTAAGTACAGTCACAATGTCATGCAACCATCAGTGACATCCATTTACAAGGTTTTCATCATCCCAAACAAATGATACTTCCATTAAACAATAACTTCCAGCCGGGGGTGGTGGGGTACCCTGCAGTCCCAGCTACTTGGGAAGCTGAGGTGTGAGGATCACTTGAACCTGGGAAGTGGAGGTTTCAGTGAGGCATGATTGTTCCAGCCTGGAACAATCTGTCATTCCTGCCTGGATGACAGAGCGAGACTGTGTCTCAAAAAAACAAAAAAAAATGACTTTCCATTCTGCCCCCTCCTCAGCCCCGTGACCACTATTCAACATTATCAATGACTTCACCTATTGTAGATTACCCATCCAGGTGAGTCATAGAATATTCGTCCTTTTGGGTCTGGCTTATTTCACTTAGCCGGATGTTTTCAAGGTTCACTGCGTTGTAGCGTGTGTCAGGATTTCCTTCCTCTTCAGGGCTGAATATCGTGTGAATGCATCACATTCTGCTCACCCATTCATCCGCTCATGGACGCTTGGTTTGTTTCCGCTTTTTGGCCATTGTGAATAATGTTGCAATGGACGTTGCTGACAAGTATCTGTTTGAGTCCCTGCTTTCATTTCTCTTAAATATACCCCTAGAAGGGGAATTGCTAGGTCACGTTCTATGTTTAACTTTTTGAGGAATATCCAAACTGTTTTCCACAGTGACTGCACCAAACCTTGAATTTTAAAAAATTTTTATGTTTTTGATTGATTGATTGATTGAGACAGTCTCGATCTGTCACCCAGGCTGAAGGGCAGTGGTGTGATCTCGGGTCACTGCAACCTCCACCTTCCAGGTTCAAGTGATTATCCTGCCTCAGCCTCCTGAGTAGCTGGGATTACAGGTGAACACCACCACGCCCAGCTAATTTTTGTGATTTTAGTAGAGATGGGGTTTTGCCATGTTGGCTAGGCTGGTCTCCAATTCCTGGCCTCAGTTTATCTGCCTGCCACAGCCTCCCAAAGTGCTGGGATTATAAGTGTGAGCCACCATGTTCAGCCTTTTTTTTTTTTTTTTTTTTTTTTGAGACAAGGTCTTGCTCTTTCACCTAGGCTGGGGGCAGTTAGCGGTGCAATCTCAGCTCACGGGAGCCTCAAACTCCTGGGCTCAAGCAATTTTCCTGCCACAGCCTCCTGAGCAGCTGGGACTAGGGGCATGCCCAACTAT
>CAUYQU010005665.1:0-27108 GCA_963574635.1 Cheracebus regulus
TAGATTAGGTCTTTTCACATAGTCCCATATTTCTTGGAGACTTTGTTCATTCCTTTTTACCCTTTTTTCTGTCATCTTGCCTTCTTGTTTTATTTCATTTAGTTGATCTTCGACCTCTGATATCCTTTCTTCTGCTTGGTCAATTCAGCTGTTGAAACTTGTGCATGCTTCGCAAAGTTCTCGTGTTGTGTTTTTCAGCTCCATCAATTCATTTATATTCTTCTCTAAGTTGTCCATTCTCATTAGCATTTTGTTAAATCTTCTTTCAAGGTTCTTAGTTTCTTTGCATTGGTTTAGAACATGTTCTTTTAGCTCACAGAAGTTTCTTATTATCTACCTTCTGAAGCCTGATTCTGTGAGTTCATCACACTCATCCTCTGTCAAGCCTTGTTCTCTTGCTGATGAGGAGCTGCGATCCTCTGTAGGAGGAGAGTCATTTGGATTTCGGGTGTTCTCAACCTTTTTGCACTGGTTTCTTCCCATTTTTGTGGATTTATCCACCTGTCGTCTTTGTAATTGCCGACTTTCAGATTGGGTCTCTGAGTGGACGTCCGGCTTGTTGGTGATGAAGTTTTTCTGTTTCTTAGTTTTCCTTCAGTGGGCGCCCTTTCCCGACAGAGCTGGGCCTTCCCGGGTTCAGCTGTGCTTGCTTTCAGTCCTCAGCACTTCCAATTGCTGTTCTCCTTGTGGGGATGGGACCAGCGGAGCCCGACTAAAAGTTAGGCACCCAGTCCCGTATACTCCGCACTGAGAAGCGCCGCACCGGCCAAAAGAGTCGCATTGGCAACCCGTTTGGCTCCTTCGCCGGGAATCTCCCAGTTTGTGGGCATCAAAAATTCGTCTGCAATTGCGGCATCCACTCAGTCTCTGCGCTTTCACTGGGAACTACAATCCTGAGCTGCTGCTATGCGGCCATCTTGGGTCTCTCTCCACCCGGTGATGAAGTTTTTTCTGTTTCTTAGTTTTCCTTTGGCGGATGCCCGTTCCCCACAGAGCTGGACCTTCCTGGGTTCACTGTGCTTGCTGTGAAACTCTCAGTCGTCAGCGCTTCCAATTGCTGTTTTCCTTGTGGGGATGGGACCAGCCGAGCCTTTCCATCCATATACTCCGCACCGAGAAGCACTGCGCTGGGGCACCAGTAAAACAGCCCCGCCGACAAAAAGAGTCGCGCTGGCGACCTGTGTGGCTCCTCTGTTGGGAATCTCCCAGTCTGTGGGCAACAACAATTCGTCAGAAAGTGCGGCGTTCACTCGTTCTCTGCGCTTTCACTGGGAGCTACATTCCTGAGCTGTTGCTAGTCAACCATCTTGGATCTCTCTCTATAATGGAATATTACCCAGCAATAAAGAGGAACAAACTATTGATCCATTTGACAATATGAATGAACCTTGAATGCAATATGTATTGTATACTATTACTATTAACTATAATAAATATATTCAACTACTTTTATTAATATCAATAATAATATAGTATACTATCTAGGTTTATCTATATTAAAAATGAAAGAAGCTGTACTTGAAAGGCTACATGTTGTTTGGTTACATTTATATAACATTCTGGAAAAGACAAAACTATAGGGATGGAAGTAGGTCATATTTGCTAGTAGCTTGGGGAGAATAGCTGATTACAAAGAGGTAATGTGAGAGAAGTTTTTGGGGTTATCAACTGTTCTGTACCTTAACTGTGTTAATGGTTTCTCTGTGAATTTGTCAAAACTTATAGAACTATAAACCAAAAAGAGTAAATATATTGTATGTGAATACAAATATTTTTAAAAACTTTATGTTTTCTGTATTTTTTAATGCCTTTTTCCATTTCAAGCCTTTTTACATGTTTGGTTATTTTTTACTATTCATTCATATTTAAGAATCAGGCATTAAAAAGCTGACTGGAATCTAGGGCCACATATTATGTGTTGTATGTTTTTGCTCTAGTAGGTGTTGAGAGAGTGGGGGATAAAAAGCTATAAAATGCTTGCAAACACACAGGCACACTCATAGTCACACACGGAATGCTTCCTCTTTCCTAAATTATCTTTTTTTACTTTAGTACCTCTCAGGTTTTTCTCTCCTTTTTCATCTCTCTTTTCCTCCAGCCTCTTTAGAACCAAAATCTGGCTTTTGGTGGGGAATAGAGTCTAGGCATCATTTGTACAGCATTACTTTATTCTTTTCACATTAATCAGAGGACCTGCCATCTCAAGGGTTCTCTTTTCCTCTCCACTTTCCTAACGTCCTTGGCCTATAGGGCTTTGGCGTTTTCTGGGCTTGGACCCCATTCCTTCCTTCCTCTTGGGGTTGAGAAGGCCACCACCTGCGGACCACACTCTCAGCCTGTCCATCTGCTTGGGAAGCTCTGTCCCACTGCTGTGGGGAGGTTTTCTTCAGATTTACTTGCTCTATCACGATCCCTTTCAACATCAGAGAATGCTCCCATTGAGAGCTGAGTGACCCTTTCTGTGGCCCAATCAACCAGGTACATAGCAATGGATCTGTACCTATATTTTTTTAATGTGTTGATCAGAATTCCTGGTTTCTCCTCCCCTACTAGAGCTGTCCTCACACTTTAGTTAGAAGACTCCTTAACAGTAGACCTGAAACAGATTTCTCTGGTTAGAAGAAGGTTAGTCAGTGTATAGCTGTGCTAGTCTCAGCAGTCAGATGGTGGAGGACTGTCTGGGCTGCTGCTGCAGTCCTGGAGAGCTGCCCCTGGGAGAGGAGCCATCCCTGGGGTCAGGAGCCTCCCTGGAAGCTGTCAAGGAGGACACATTAGCATCGTGCTTCCTTCCCATGCCTCACACTTATGCATACATGTCATACATGTAAGAGGATGTGACTGTGAATCACTAAACAGAATTGACTAATCAGCCTTTTAACTGTTTTATTTAAAAGACAAGAAGCATGTGACCTATGGAATATCTTTGAGAGTCTTTGATTAAAATGGATGTATTTGGGTATCTCCTGTTATGTGACAGTGAATTTCTAAACTGATTTTTAAATATTTAAAACATGCCTATTAAAATTCATGCTTATTCAGGTTTGTGATTTTGGGAATGTTTGATTTTTGTTGCTTTGAGAAACTGTCTAATTCTGATAATGAAGATGTATGAAGCCTAAACCCCATCCTGAAAATGCTAGCAAGACAGTTTTCCACCCTTGCATTATAGATTGGGTGCTATTCAAACACACATCAACATGCTGCTCTTTTAAAAAACACGCTTAAATTTTGTTGGGAATATAAATATCTTTTACTATTTTTCTTCGATTTTTGGTGAAATGATGGAGGATTACTACAAGTTATCCAAAGCAATATTATTCATTTATCTCAGCTGAACAGAAAAACTAGTCATTCTCCCCAGCATGTATCATTTATTTTTCCTTCATGTTTCTGGACTGAGTTGGTTCCTAACTGAATAATACAGTTTTTCCTTTTTAATTTATTTTCATTTCCTTATCTCTTTTTAAAAGATATCCCAAGTGTGACGATCCAAAACGCTTTGTTCATTACAAAGTCTAATGAAAATATAGAGTCTTATGACGGGCCCTGGGACATGAAAGCATATACCTTTCCATTTAGTTGGAGGGTTTTGCGCTCACCTGTGCAGTTTATTTAATTGCTTTCTGGTTGTTGAAACTTTTTTTTTTTTTTTTTTGCTTGGGCTGCATCATGGTGTTACATATTTAGCTTCATCCTTCTAGGGATCTAGTTTATTTGACAGAAGAACAGATATGAGTTCTCATGAAAGATAAAAGAAATTCACCTTCAGGATAGAAAGGAATTTGAAGGAGCCCTGTGTAAAGTGACCTGGTGTAGACTTTTGAGCTGTAGGTGAACCTCCTGTCCCTCCTGATGATGTTAGAATGGTTTATTTCTTCCTTTCAGATAGCAAACAATCTCCGAGGTTTATAGCCTGCAGTCCTGTAGATAAGGGAGGGTCATGTGCTGCCTCCATCCATTCGGTGAGTGGAAGAGAGTCAAGAGCATGCAACTCAAGTGCGCCTCCTGCTCTGAAGTAAACCCATATGGAGAAGCTCAGTGGAGAGTGGCCTAGCACAGGAGCTAAAGTAACTGTCCATTCTATCCTTTCGGTGTGCACCAACCCGACCCACCCCACCTCCTGGGAATCAGCTGCCCGACCTGGAATTAGCTTTTCTCCCAACCTGCTCAGGTGGATTATGGGATACTCCAGCAGCTATTTAGTCTAGCCTGTCCACATTGCAGAGGAGAATAAGGCCATAGGATTTGGGGTAGGAAGGAAGAACGGGTAGAGGGTTTGTTGGGAATATTCATATAAGGCATTTGTGGTTAGAAATGAGGAAGGGAATAAATTAGTGAATTATTACAGTGCTATATTAATACTCAGGCAGGTTACTACTTAGAGATAGGCTAAAAGAGTGGGTCCAACCTCAGTTGCTTTCAGGAGCCAGGCAGGTAGCAGAGGCTGTGAAGCAACCAGGTGTGAGTTACTAGGCCAAGTAGCCACTGCAGAAGGGGAAAGTGTGTGCCCTGAAAACACACATTTGAATTCCGTTTTTTTTTTTTTTTGGACAGTACTCATTATATTTTTATTGTAATTTAGGTTCTAGGGTACATGTGCATATCATGCATGATTGTTGCATAGGTAAATACATGTCAAGGTGGTTTGCTGCCATCATCCCTCCATCACCTACATCTGGTATTTCTCCCCTCATTATCCCTCTCCACTCTCCCCACCCCTGCTGTCCTTCCCCTAGTCCCCCACTACTGACTACAGTATGTGATGCTCCCCTCCCTGTGTCCACATGTTCTAGTTGTTCAACACCCATCTATGAGTGATAACATACAGTGTTTGGTTTTCTGTTCTTATGTTAGTTTGCTGTGAATGATGGTTTCCAGATTCATCCATGTCCTTATGAAGGATACGAACTCATCATTTTTTATGACTGTATAGTATTCCGTGGTGTATATTTCCCACATTTTCTTTATCCAGTCTATCTATGATGGACATTTGGGTTGGTTCCATGTCTTTGCTATTGTAAACAGTGCCTCAGTGAACATACGTGTGCATGTATCTTTATAATAGAACAACTTATAATTCTTTGGGTGTATACCCAGTAATGGAATTGCTGGGTCAAATGGAATTTGTATTTCTAGGTCCTTGAGGAATCACCACACTGTCTTCCACAATGGTTGAACTAATTTACACTCCCACCAACAGTGTAAAAGTGTTCCTATTTCTCCACACCCTCTCCAGCCTCTGTTGGAAGAAGACACTGTTACCACAGGAGATGACAGCTCCATGTGTGTTCCTTCCCATGAAGACCTTCCAGTGGGACAAGCTGAGGAGCTGAAAGATGGTGGCACGGATGACCCCGACCGTGTGTGTGCCTAGGCTGATGTGTGTCTTTGTGTCTCAGTGTTTAACAAAAAAGTTTAAAAAGTAAAAAACAAATTTTGAAAACAGAAAAAAGCTTATAGAATGAGGATAGAAATATTTTTGTACAGCTGTACAATACATATGTTTGTGTTTTAAGCTAAGTGTCATCCCAAAAGAGGCAAAAAGTTTTAAAAAATTGAAAAGTTTACCAAGTAAAAAAGTGACAGTAAGCTAACGTTAATTTACTAGAGAAGAAAAAAATTTTGTTTTTTTTTTGGTGACGCAGAGTTTCGCTCTTGTTGCCTAGGCTGGAGTACAATGGCACGATCTCAGCTCACCGCAACCTCCGCCTCCTGGGTTCAAGTGATTCTCCTGCCTCAGCCTCCCAAGTAGCTGGAATTACAGGCATGCGCCACCACCACACCTAGCTAATTTTTTAGAAAAAATATTTTTTAATAAATGGAGTGTAGCCTAAGTGTACAATGTTTATATAAAGTCTTCGGTAGTGGACAGTAACGTTCTAGGCCTTCACATTGACTCCCCTCACTCAATTGATTCACCCAGAGCAACTTCCGATCCTGCAAGCTCCATTCATGGTACGTATCCTATCCTGGTGTGCCATCTTAAATCTTTTATACCTCATTTTTACTGTACTTTTTCTATGTGGAGATATACAGATACCTGCCATTGTGTTACAACTGCTTGTACTACTCAGCATAGTAACATGCTTGTAGCCTGGGAGCAATAGGCTACACCTCAAGGCCTAGGTGTTTCGTAGGCCACAGTCTCTAGGTTTGTGGAGTGCCGTCTGTGATGTTGACATGAAAGTTGCCTAACAATGCTTTTCTTAGCAACATATACCTATCATTAAATGATTCATGTCTGTAAGTAATTACACCTATGTGTCAGTATATCATGCTCTGCTATTGTTTCAATGTAAGCACGACAAGTCTTGTGCTTGTCATGTTGGATTTAGGGATAGCCATTCCCTATTTGGAGTCTGTTTATGTCAGTGCATGTGTTTGAGTGAATGGCAAGAACTTGCTATCCCTTCCATTTCTATAGCACCTACTACTTTATAGAATTGTGGAGACATTCTGGTAGAATAAATATAAAACAGATAACTCTCTTTACATTGGATGTGTGGTAGATACCTTTCTTTATCATGTTTCCTGTGTATTCTATTTTAAAGGCACATAATATATACACCAAATTTCCTCCCTATTTTCTATGACATCAAGGACAACCTCCCACCCCCATATAATATTATTTGGTGTTAAAATTGTATCTATATTTCTCCCTCATTCCCCACTCACCTATCCAGGTACATTCCAACGTTGTATTTGTCCATGCTACCCCCCCCAATATAACAAAATAAGGAATGTTTCATACCAAAGATTTAGGATTTTGAGTACCCTCAGTGATCAGGTGTTAGAAGCATCCAACAAGTGACCTCTAGAAAACTAGGGTTAACTGCTTTACATTTGACACTGTCTAAATGCTTTACAAAGGACTATCTCTTAATTTCCCACTAATCCTATAATTAAAGTGCACACTATTATTGTCATCCCTGTTTTGACAGAAGTGGAAACTAAGGCTTGTATAAATTAAAATACAGTTATATAGCTAGGGGCAGCCTGACGCCGACTGCAGATGGCCTGCCCAGAAGCCCATGATTCGAATCACCATACCCCGCTGCCTTCAGCATGGCTCCCGATGATCGCCATCCAGGGTCCCCATAGAGCCAGTTTGCCAACCACACACTTGGGGGAGCACCGCTTTATACTGCGTGCTCTGCTCGGAGACACAGTCCCTCCCTGGGAAAGCCTACAGTCTAATTAGGAAAATAACATGATCATATAAAATGACTGGAATACCAAATACTCTATCCACAAGAACCCACTGATCTCCAGGCTGAGGCAGCCTCATGACTGCAGAAGAATTAAGAATCGTGGGGAGTTCGTGACACACTATGGTGGACCACCTTGCCTCACTATGATAGATGCACTAGTTTGAGGCAAAGGTTTTTTTTTTTTTTTTTTTTTCCCCCAGGCAAATCGTGTCTTGCCATGAATTAACCACCAACCATTTTCATGTGCACTCACTCATCCTCTGGCCACCCCAGTCATTTATTTGCAATCACGTTTGCATATTCTGGGCACTGGAAGTTGGTTCAGTTAACAAGGAAGAAGGAAACTGATAAAGATATTGTTAATGGATCTCTTTGTGCATAAAAAGCACTCCCATCTTCCCTCCCACATGCTGTCCTGAATTCCCCTTTTCCTTCTTCTCAAAGTTTTACTTTTTCTCAGAATGTCTGTGTGTGCCATATGACAGTGATTTTCTGTGGTAATTGCTTTATTCTTCAATAAGAACCTTTACAATAGCAAACTCCTACAATACTTATGTGTAAATTAGGGCCGTTCCAAGGCAAAAAACTGAAACTTGCACGTCGTCATTTTTGATAAATTAAAAAAAAAAAATCCCCTTGAATGTGAGAATGTGAGAATTTTTGTCCTGTGCCAAAAAAAAAAAAAAAAAAAAAATTAATTCTTTTCTGCCTCTAGAGTTTCATGTGTTTGGGTTTACATTACGGGATCTCAGAGAGGATGGATCATTAATTCATTTCAACACAGTCAGCTTACCAAGAAAAAGTGTGTTTCATTCTGCTTTATACAAAAGTCGGGTGGCATTCTATAGAAATGCAATTTTATAATGAAAGTGCTCTCGCGCTATGAACACTGTTCATAAGCCGCTGGCTGTGGAGGATAGAGGGTGGCTGCATCCCCAAACAGCAGGGCCAGCACGAGGCAAAAGCCACACACCTTATCCGAGGGGCCCCAAAAGAAATGATCGTGGTAGCAGTAGCTTTATTTTGCTCACTTGCAATAGCAACAACAAAATGATGCCACAGACGAAAACTGTCATGTCCCACCCCCTCCATCTGTCCTGTGCTGTGCACCCTCATTCTACAAATTAATCTTTCACACATTTTTTAACAAAAAAAATGTTAATGTTATAAAAGAAAAAAAAAACAAGGAAAACAGAAAAGGCTGTGTAGAAAATAAATTAAATTTAAATTTGATGGCAGTTATGACTTTTTTTATTGACTATAAGAGCAAACAGTCACATCAAATTGGTGCCACTGGCATATAATTAAAACTACAGGGCACCCTTAATGATCTCTGACAATGATCGCGTGTGTTTTTTTTAAATATAGCACGCACATTTTGTCCAATTTGGGCTCTTTTTTCCTGTTGCTTTTGTCCTCTTTCTGAGTGGATATTATTCATGAACTGAGTCTTTATTATCTATTTGGCCATCTGCATAGCATTGGCCATAGTCCCCTGTATTGTAATTTTGAGTGAAAATAAGGACTGCTGGAGATTGCAACACTAAAAATAAATAATAGTAATAACACGCTTTAAGAACTCAAAAGTAAAAGGCGTAAAGGAAAACATTTAGGCTGGAGGTGAGCTTTGGAGGTACGCGGCATGAAGGTGGTGGTGGGGGAACAGAAGTCATTCCATTCTCTCATTTAGCATCACAGAAGCTGGATATTCACTCTGACCAAACTAACAACTAGTTGCCTTGATAAGATAATAGGCAATTCTGAAAGTGATGCTGCTTCGTGCTAGACTGTCTTTGAAAGAAAACAAATATTTGTTCTCTTAGTACTCTCTTGCTTCAGAAGTCCATAGACTCCATGGAGTGACAGCCCAGTAGCACAGTCTCCTTTGGCTATCAGGATTTTAGCTACTGAATATTTATCTTTACCACATATTAAGTCCTTTGCTTTAGTTTAGTGAAGGCAGATTTTTTTAAAAGTTAAAATAGTAGAACATCTTTCCCATTAAAAAAAAATATGCATGGGAGAAAATAAACTAACTGAAAGAATTGTTTTCTTTCTAAAACTTTGTCTAATTTTCTTTGTTTCCCTCCATTCTTCCCCCCAGTCTTTTGGATATTTTCTTTTCTTTCTTTCTGAAATTCTCTTTGTCGAGGTTTGCGTGTCTCTTTTTTCTTTCCACTTGTCAGATCTTCCCAGCAGCCTCTGGAAGGCCATCACACCAGCTGATTGAAAGATGAATATGAGTTAGCAAAGAAACACCTTCCTGAACAGAGAAAATATGTGAGACTGTAATATATGAAAATAACATTTTTGTTTCAAGTGAAAATGTATAATATTCTACGTGTTTTTTAATGTTCCTTAATTTTTTTTTTTTTTTTGCTTGTAGTTTATTCCTACTAAACTTGAGGAATATGCAATTAAAGCTTTGCTTCTCTCTCTCTTTCTCCTGCTTTCTCTCTCTCTTTTTCATACATACAAACTGCTTGGGCTTACTACCAAAGCTGAATGAATTCTGTCAATTATCTCATTATTTAGAAAATGAGTTATTTACTTGCATTGAATTATGGTTTAAAATAACTTTCTTGTTGTATTTCTCTTTCCTTCCAAAATTGGTTCATGTATGTATACAGTAATAACCTGAATGGCATAAAATTTTCAAATTTGGAAAGTCTGAGCTAATCACTTTAATATCCATATTGATTTACCTAAAAATAATGAAGAAGATCTAAAATCAAAAGGGATAACCCAGTTTCCAAAATAGCCACATGTGTACTTGCTCATGGCAAGTAAAATTTAGGGCATATGTATTTATTTATTTATTTTCATACCTATTTAACTTGCATAGAGCGGGTATGCTGGTCATTTTAAAAAATGATTGAGAGTTAATTTATCGCTTTTAAGGCTAGTTTAATTACAAATACTCCAATAGCTCCATAATGCTAAACTTTTGTATCTAGCGTTAATGTTAACTTTAATTAACATTACATGTTTATATATTAATATTATATCTGTTAGTTACCTCTGTGAGATCTGCAGAAAATAAAAATATTATATTTTACACACCTGTTTTAAGCCACACAGTTCCATTCTCTCTAAATTGGTGTGACAATCACTGATATTTTAAAACCTTATCCAGATGTGCACTTAATAATACAGTACAGATTTCTCTTTAACAAACTATATTTCAAGTCTGATTCTTCAAAAAAAAAACAAAAACAAAAATTCTCTCCCCAAATAGCTAAATCCAGAGTATGCACAATTGAGAGTCAAAATTTCCACTCTTCTAACATAAGAATAAAGTGATTAAAAAAAAAAACCCCATGACATTAAAAATACTCTTTTAGCAATGTGATATAATACAATACTTTAAATAATACCAAAATACATTATACTTGTGTGAAACAGTCTGGGCCAATATCACATGCCTCAGCCCTTCCTTTGTGTTGCTCCTCCAGTCCTTACCCCTGCTAAAGTGTTATACCAAATATTATCTGATACTAAACATTAACTCTTAACCATAGCTTACTATTGAGTTGAACTAGAAATGCCAAGGCAGCATAACAAACAAGGCCTCTCTCTCTACTCACTTGCATTCTGTGGGAGTTTTACAGTTGTTTGGGAAAGAGGATTTGAGGAGTGACATTCTAACGTGCTTAGGTAAAGTATGCTCATTCTAGAATATTTCTGTAGCTGTTTGTAAATGTCACAGACTCATCATCTCAGAAGCTATATAAGAAGAATGGATCTCAATCAAATGTCTGACCAGATCCCTCCTTATGGCCATAAGAGTTTAATTTTCATTTAAACAATAATAAATATAGGCATAAGGGTTTGAGATGAATTATGTAAGCCCTTTAGCTACAACCATTACATTCTGCCACCAAATGAGCTGCTGTTCTCACTTTGTTTTATGGGTTCTGCATAGCCTGTGTTATTATATCTGCCAAATAAAACCTAGCAAACCATGCAAATGAAAATATAATCTTTTATCTCTCATAGTCCCCGGCTTCACCCATATATACAGTTTTATCGATTCCTTTGCACCAAATGTACTGTTCCTAGGACCATACTGTCTTAATAGGACCTACAGAAAGGGAAAACACTTCTTGCTTGGAGGTATCTTCATTTATATCCACCAATAGCATATTTCTGTAGTTGGAGCTACACTTGAAAAGTCAGGAATAATTCCTTTCATTATATTTTTAGCTCATTTATGTGGTTCCATTGAGATCATGGGTGTCCTTAAGGATAAAGACCCAAATGACTGTACGTTTTCAAAGCATGGCAGATTCTAATTTGTTTTAAAACAATGAAGTTTTTTCTTTTGATTTCAGAGTGGCCTAAATATCTGAGGAACAATGACTTAGTGAATTGATGACAAACTATCTCTGCGACTCACCAATCTTAATTTGGGGCCTTGGACATGTCACTTAACCACTCCATTTCAACAGTCTCCTCCAAGTAATGAGAATAACAACACACTTTATGCCTGTAAGAGATGTTTGAGCAATAACTCACCTCTAAAATGCCTCAAGGATGAAATACCTCTTACATATCCTAAAGAATTGCTATGCTTCTCCCAGGAGTAAAGTCTCTACCACATCCATCTGGGGTATTTCTAGGTTGGGTCAGAGTGCACCCTAAAAAAGTAAACAGATGCTCTTCTGGTAGTCTACATAATAAGCTCTCCTTCATCCCAAGTTCAAAGGGAGCAGTTGATCATATAAAACACTGCTATTCCTGCTAGCCTTGGAAAAATGCAAAGGTGTAAGTTACTTCTTTTCATTATCTCCCTTCCCTTCTTTCCTCCTTCCCATCTCTTTTCCTTCTCTTCTACCCTCTCCCTTACTTCCTTCTGTTCTCTCCCTCCCTCCCTTTCTAGAAATATTTCTTGAATGCTTATTATGTGCCAAGCACCATTCTAGCTGCTAAGGATACAGGTATTATCATAGAAAGAGTCCCCATCCTGAGGGAGCTTACGATCCACCAAGGAAGATAGGAAACAAAAAACAGAGTGGGTATCTTTGATGGGGAATTTTCCTGGCTCACCTTATCAAAGTAGTTGAAGAGTATTTCCTTCCAATGCTAGTTCATGCATCTGCTTATGAGCCAGGCCAAATGTTTGTACAGAGGCTGATGTCACTGGAACCAGGCCTTACGCATGATAGGTATCCAGTGGCTGCTGAATGAATGAATTTATTTCTGAAATGTGATCAGTTAGCTTAACAAATAGTTCATATTCCTCAATGAAATGTCAGTACATACCTACAATTTCTCTATAAGGTCAACCTAAAACTACGTAATGAATGTGCTATGAAATTCTTACTCTATATTAATATGAACTCTATAAAATCTAGTTCATATTAATCTGGTCTTGCCAGAAAAACCAGCCAAACTAGTGACCTAGGTATATGAGTGTTCACGTGAGTACACAAACACATACACACACACATGCCTTGCCCCAGTTGTGGCAACTTCATGTCTGGAACGAGTTAAATACTGAGTACAGCCTATATTATTATTTTTTTAAATTCCTTATTCTTTTATCAAGTGTTCTCTTGGCAAAACCAACTGAGTATATTCTAGTCTTCTTCACTCTGGGGCTAGCTATTTCATGAAGTGTTATTTAAGAATAATTTGCAAGACAAAAAATAGTGGCATAATCAGCAGAGCCCAGGAAGAAGTATGAACATCTCTGCTTGATTCACCTCGCTGCTGCCACCGCCACGCCTACCAGCACCGTCTGCACCACCACGGCCTCTACCATACACCACTTCCCACTGGGATCTTTCCTTCTCTTTACCTCTCTTCCATTATCCTTCTTCTATACCGTCACCATCTTCTCACCATTCTTTACAGCCCTCCCATCCCCTGTAAAGCCATTGTCCCATATATTGCTCTACTCCGTCTGTCATTTGTCTCTGTCTAAAATGCCCCATTGTGTATGTGTCTTTGTTACGCAGTCTCTTGTCACTGTGTGTTTCAGTGAGCCTGTGTTCCTGCATCTGTCCCATCGCCCAAGTGCTAAGTACAGTGTGGCATGGTAGATCAGTGGTGAGTCCAATTTCTTTCTTCAGACCCAACTTTTTTTTTTTTTTGCCATGACCTTGCTGAACAGCCTCAGTTGTGTAAAAGAACTTCAGAGCAATGGGTTTTCAGTTAAAACATGTGACAGTACATTAATGTACACAGACAGAGAACAAAGAAAGCTTCGAGGTCCCGTAGAAGGAATTTGAAATGCGTTTTCTCTGAGTTGATATTCAAGAACCACTTTTCCTATTGTCTCCCATAAAGCTATTACTGCAGCTTCAATTTAAAATGCTTATTTTTACTGAGTTTAATTTAGATACACATTTGCATTGTAAAATGGGTACTTTAAAAATAATCATTTTAGTCTTCGGCATAAATGCTAGTTCTTTGTAAGAGAAGTAACTTCCTGAGTTGCATGTTATTGCTAAGGGTGAAGTAAATTTCTGGAGTGAGATTTAACCTTCTGTCTGCTCTTATTACCAGGAATAGTTTGAATTTGGTATGTATCAAGGCTTTTGTGTTAAATTTATAGAATTTCTTTATAACCAGAGTTTAATTAAGATAATTTTATCTTATTACAGTAGTTAGGATTGGTAAACACTTATTAGGCATCAGCAACATATTAGTCACCAAAAGAAAAATGAAACCTTATCTTTGTCCACTGGATTCACAATGACATTTATACATAATGAAGGTCTAAGAAGGAATGATATTATTTCATGTATTGTTGGCACCTAGGAAATTCAACAAGAACCATGATAATGCAGTTTCCTGTTTCTCTAACATATAGTAAGTTCTCAGTAAATAATTTTTAGATGTATCATTTTCCTTTCTGCTGGTTTAAATCCAAGAAGGTGCTGCATTTAAGAGTGGAGCAAGCACAAAAGAAAGGAAAAATCTCTCCCTGTACGAGAATGCAGGCAGGTGCTATTTCTACCTTGGGGTCCAAAGCACAGCAGCAAACGCACAGTAGGTGTGCAATTAATATTTCCTGGTAACCCCTCTTGTTCTCCTCATTTCACCTTTTCTAAGTTCATTTGCAACCCAAATTTCTACAAACTCCAATTTAAGCAACTTAAAAGAAGAAAAAATATTAGCATTCAAATATTGAGAAGTTTTATTCTTTCATTTTTGAACAAAACAACTTCTACTTACTAATATTGTGCAATATTTTAGCACAATTAATACATTGAAGACTTCCATTATTGAAAGGGGGTTATGAATATCCTAGGTTCATATTAAATCTTTCTTTAATAGAATTTACTCATCTGGAAGTCATGTTTAGTTGGGTTATTTTAAACAGTAAATCTTAAAAAGCCCACAGATAAAATGAGTACATCTTTTAATTATTCAAAGTAATGCAGCCTTCAACACAACAGATAAACTCCAACATCTGGTATTCAAAGGCATGTGATTTTTAAGGACGGTAGACTTGTCTTTAGAAATGTGTTTTGTTTGGGATAGCCTTTAAATAATTTTTAACTGATTGAACTCCCACCAGTGAATGACACAAAGGCATTCTGTGGCACAAGAAAGCCAGCCAGCCTAGGGTTCAAAAGTGGCCTGGGATTATATACAAAGTGAATGATGAATATATTTATAGCATAAAGTTAACTATAAAAGCCATCACTGTGTGCAATTTTTTTTCCATATGCTATAAGGTATAATGTATTTTATGGGAAGCCTGAAGGAGTTTTGGGGGGTGGGGGGCGGGGAGAGAGAGAGAGAGAGAGAGAGAGAGAGAATGAGAAGAGCGTTGTGAGTTGGGTGGCTACTGAAATACCTCTTTGCTTTTTACCTAAATTCTCTAAAGTGGCCTATCTTAGTCCCAACCAAGCCTGAACTATTGGCCTCCTACAGCCATGACGCTGTCTATAAAAGCACTGATTTACAGTGAGCAACAACAAACTGGCTACACAGGAAAAAGAGTTTTAGGGAGACTGTATCTTTTGCTCCTCTCTGCCCTTAAGCCGCAAAAGGTTTGAATCATGGGTGTAGGCTCATTCTGCTTTCACTGGTACACTACCAATGCCTGGTACAAACCTGCTAAGGACTTTTCCTCAAGAGTTTATGATAAGATCATTTCTGTCCTCAGGGCTGAGAATCAGGCTGAATTATCTCCCATACAGGGCTTACCATAGTTTAGGAATTTAATAAATAGATTCAAGTATCACAGAATTTATAACCCAGGGAATATGACATAGACTGTGCTTTGCAGAATTATGAATACATTCTATAGATAAGATTAGAATATATTATAGAGAATTATAAATACATAAAATACTTATTTTAAGAATGATGCCATATAAAACATCCTCCCTGTTCACTTCATTGTTGTGATGTGTGTTCTGGTTTGTTCCTTTTTTTTTTTTTTAAATTATCTCAACTGTGTGTCAGTGTTTCCTTTTCCCTTTAGACAATATCAACCTGTTCATTTCTAAAAGCCAGAAAGAGACAGAGACACAGAGAGAGAAAAATCTAAATAAGTTCATAGAGATTCATGTATGCTGTGATATTGAAAGTGAGTGGCTTAATAGAAGCTTGAACAAACTTTCCAGTTTAGTGTATTTTTTTCTCTCTAGGTTCAAAATCAGGTTAATCTCTACTTACATTTTGTTAGATTTTATAGTTATTACCAATATAATACCTTAAAATACCTGGTATTTTACTATTGTTTGCCTCCCTAATTTTTAAAGAAAACTTCCATTCATATAGGAAGTTAATACATTTATAAAATATCAATATCCAAAAACTAGTTTCTGAGATAACTTTTTCAATGTGATCTATTGCATAAAGTGTAATAAAATCACTGAGGTTTTTCCGAGATTTGAGCTGTGGTTCACACTTAAAAGTCAGACACTCATTTTATGGAATTGCTCATCAAATTAAATTTTATTTGATCCATCAACATTTTACACTATTAAATTGTTATTAGTTGAAATGTATACGTTATTAGCACATAAAACTTGTTCCCTGGCAAGAAAGATTCATTTGTATCACTTTTAATTTCAGGACTCCTGGAAAAGTATGAATTAACTGGAACTTTACAGGACTGGGTTCCTCCAGAGAGAAAGCATGGTATCTTTTCCCAAGAGCTGAGAATGTATACTTTTTGCCCCTTTTTCCCCCGACTGTGGAGGGTGGGGGAGAAGTATAGATTATTGACTTAAAAAAACCAAAAACAAACCACAAAACTCTGTCAAGTGTCTTTGTATCATGGTAATTCGCTAAGCCTGTTATACAGCGGTAAACACCCTACTTTGAGGTGCTTAATTGAGGGGGATATTTACACTTTGACTTAGTACCTTCCATGGTTCCAATGGGTATTAAATAAAAAATGGTAATCATTCTATATTATGAACCCTCTGATACCAGCCTATTTTTACTTAAAAATTTCATGGTGATAACTTTCCAAAGGATTAAAAGTATCATTTGTACAGTAAATTTATAAGACAGTTTAAAACAAAGAGAGTAAAAACAATTTTTTTTAATATAAAAAAAAGGGCATGAAATACAGTCACACTATGGGACTAGATAAAATGGCTGTAGCAATTGAGGGGCAACAGACTTGCTTCCTTAAATATCCATTTAATCTATATTTTCTGGTCACACTGCTCAGTTCCCAAAATGGACTCTAGAGATGACTATTAGGGACACACACACAAACACACACACAAAATGGTTACAACTTTTGATGAATCAATGTTTCCTCCTGCACATCTTTGGGGGCTGTTATTCTACTTGTAGGTACATTCTATAAAACATTTTGTTAGAGCCACACCCTGGCTCTAGATGCCATAGAGCTGAGTTTCTAAGCTTTCTGAGTGTCCTAATATTTTCATGAATTGTTTAATATCCTGAGACTATCAATTACTTTATGTCTACTCATCTAGAGATCTGCCACTCTCCTTATTTTTAACTTTTAGTAGATGAGAAACAGCTTTGATAACGCAAACATTTCTTTTTCCCTGAATTTATTGGTGAAACATGGACTTTTCACATCTCATTTTGTGTGTCTGTATATTTCATCCGTGAATAACATTTATAAATTTCCCTACCTTGAAACAGGTCAGATTGAAATTGGGCCTTCTATCACTAGACTGAAAAGACCCAGAATCCATCGAAAGCAGAGATAAAATAGACTTCATGGAATACAAAAACTCAAGTTCTCATAAGATATCCTTGACCTCAGTGGTGAATCATGAGGGCGTAGAGGGTTGAGGAAAAAGTAGACACATCACTACTGCTTCTAACAAGGTATCCCAGAGTTATTTCAGTTCCAGGAATTTTGTGTGCTCCTGTTTTTACTTCATTAGCAATTCAACATGTCTGATTTGCCCACACAATACTTTCTACTTTGCCCATTTGACCTGGAACAAAGTGAAAGCACATTTTGCCCAGTTGAAAGGTCTCCTGGCAAGGTGGTTAGCAACAGGCTTGCCAGTCTGGGTTCTGTTAGCAAAGAATAAACACATTTCATTAGACAATTACTAGTGGACTGACTTCCTCACTATGCAGGGTTTTTTTTTTCCTGTTTTCTTTTCTTGAGCCATTCCCGCTCCCCCACCACTTGTTATTCAACTTTTTACTTGTAATTCTTGCCTCAACACGATTTCCAGTTTCTTGACGGCAGACATTCCCACACGTCTTTGTGGCCGTGATTAACGCAGTTTAATCGCCAAGAACAGGTACCGAGTGAAAGTTTCTTCGAGGGGAAGGAAAAGCGACACAGCAGTCTTCCATCTTCCCTCGGTAGTTTAAAGTTGTGGCTAGATACGTACCAATTAAGGAATCAAGCTAAGGCGTCTGCAAGTACCAATTTTACCGTAATGCTCTAAAATTTGGTCACTTGGGGATGTCTTGTAACAGTGTAAGCACACAAGGGACAGGAGCGTTTCGCGAGAAAGGCAGGCGCTCTGTCCCGCTCTACCCGTGACACGATGACGTCAGAACGACTCCCAGAAACTGTGCCCGAGCTGCTCGCGTCCCCAGCGCCCCGATGTGCACCTGGGCGCCGGACGCCGCAGGACGGAGCAAGAGCGTTCCTCGGTCCCGCTCCCCCGAGTACGGGCAGCCCAGGACCCGGGCGCCGTCGCCCAACAGGAGGAAGCAGGGAGAGACAGCCGAAGCCGGCCTCGAGTCCTCCGTGTCCCCGGGTGCCCTGGCTCTCCGGGACACCTGCGCAACTCGCAGCAGCCAAGCCCCACTACGTTTAAAAGTGTATCTGTGGTTGTCACGGTGCACACCAAAAAGCTCGCTCCGCGCCCCCAGAGTGCGCGGGGCCTCCGAGCCTGGAAACAAGCCCCTCCCAGCGCAGCTGTCGCCACCGCCTGCGGGCTCCTTTCACTTTCTCACGGCCAAGTCACCCAGAGGGGCGCCGCCGCTGCCACCGCCGCTGCGCCCGAGGACTCCACCCCGCGCCGCTCCGCTCCGGGCCCCCGCCCGCCCGGGCCCCGCCCACTCCAACAGTTGCCGCCTGCGATTGGCACGCGCGGGAGGGCAGCTCCTGCTCGCCGCCCCCATTGGCTGGGCCCCCTTGTCAGTCCGACGACCGCCCACCACCCCCTCCGCCTTCTCGGAGAGCCGCCCTCCCATTGGAGGAGTCTGAGGCCTGGGGGCGGGCGGGGAGCGCCGGTCCAGCCGCTTTCGGTCAATCGCAGAAGTCCAACGCCCGGAGGGAGGGAGGCCGGGGAAGGAGAGGGGCGGACCGAGGGGGGGAACATCTGGCCGGCGCCGCCGCGTGCGTGCGTGGTGCGTCCTCCCGCCCCCTCCCCTCCCCCTCCCCCGCGCCCGCCCCCCCGCGCCGCCCCCCCACCCGCCCGGCGGCTCCGCGCTCGCTCCCTCGCTCGCTCCCTCGCTGTGTCTGGCAGGCTGCGGCCGCCGCTGGGCTGCTGCCATGGGGAGCCGTTGAGAGTGGGGCCCTCTTCGCTCCGCCGCGCTCCTCCGGCTGCCAGCGGGGGTGGGCGGGAGGGAGGGGCGGGGGGGAGCGGGCGACGGAGCCGGGATTGGGGGGTGGGGGGGCCGGGAGGGAGGGGGGCCAGAGCCGGAGGAAGCCCACCAAGTCCGGCGGCGGCGGCCGGGAGGAGGAGGAGGCGGAGGCGGAGGACGCGGCGGCGGCGGCGGCGGGGACGCGGTGACTTAGGGCCGCTCCGTGTGAGTCCCGGCGCCGGCCCCTGCCCCGGCGCCCCCTCTGCGCCTCGGCACCCCAGCGGACGGGGGGCGCCAGCTGTGCGGCCCCGGCCGGCGGGGCGGCGCGGGCGGAGGGGAGGGCGGGCCGGGCCGGGGGCGCCCCCGCGAGTGGAGTTAGTTTGTGTGGTTGGGAGCTTTAGGGCGGCGGGGGGCGGCGCAGCTGCGGGAGGCCCGGGCGCGGGGATGGGGCCGCTGCAGCTGCGGGGTCGGGCGGGGTGCGGGCTCCCGGCTCCGCGCCGCGCCCCCGCGGGCCGGTGCAGCTGCGGCGCGGGGCGGGCTCCCGGCCGGTGCAGCTGCGGTGGCGCCTCCCGGGTGCGGAGGGCGGCGGGCTGGGGGAGGGGGCTGGGGAGCCGCCGCAGCTGCAGTGGCGTCCGGGACGGCCGCGGCTCCGGGGACCGGTGCAGCTGCGGTGGCGCCCGGGGGAGGGGGCGCGGGGGAGGGGCGCTCCCGGGCGGGTGCCGTGGCCCGGAGGCCCCGGGGGTCGCGCGCCGCGGCGTCGGGGAAACGCTGGCAGCCACCCTCCTCCCGCCGGCTGCTTCTTACGACTTTTCTTTTGTTGTTGCTGTGACCGGGTGTGTGTTCTCTGCTGCTGTTGGAGGTGTTTTCCTGCTGCACCGGCTCTGCGTCCTCCGCCTCCTTCCCTGTGGGTTTAACCTTCCTCTTTCCCGAGTGTTCAGTGCACGGCGATCTACGTAGAGATTTGCTTTGCTGCGCGGCTCGGCACCCCCGCCCCCACCGCTTTGAAAAACAAAACCCCAACCTCACAGAACCTCTGTGGGTCCGCGGCAGCGAGACGGGAAGGGGTCGATTTGTGGAGTGGGAGTCGCTGGCCCGTTGCGGTGCTTGGGACTCATTAAACTGTCACTCACCCCCCACCCCACGGGGTAAATGGGGTGATTAATGTCTGATATACTGGAATGGGGCGAGGGCATTTGTGGACGAGGTGGTGTGGCTGGGAATACGTGGATCTCCCAAGGATGACTCCTGGACTAAGCGTTCGGAATTATGTCACTCACCGCGAAGTTGGAGAAAGTTAGGTTTGTGACTTTGGGCAAGCGAGGAGGACAGGACGGAGTCGTTGGGTTTTGTTACTCTTTAACTCTCTGCCACGGCTTCCTGATGGGAGCGAAGTGGGGATCACCAGGGCTGGGACGCTTGCGCCTCAGGCCCCAGTTCCTTTTCTGTCTCTCGCCCTCCCAGCAGTCTGAGGAGATGTATTTGACATTCAGAGATGTCACAGCACCCTGCCCGGCACCTGGTCAGCCCAGCCCGGGTTGCGTTACAGGTTCATCGCTATTAGAAAAGACCCACAAACTTTGGCCAAAAAGTTCTCAAACTTACCAGACCCGGCTTCCCCCCCACACACAGATTTTCTTGTGACCGTAAACATGACAGAGGGACCCCCCCCGCCAAAAAAAAAAGATTGTTAAAGGACACAGATCAAGGGGAAGGCAAGGTTCTGCTTTTTCTGCGTGGAAAGATAAGACATGCAGGTGCAGCATTCATTTTAAGTGACTGTGGCAGGTTGTATCAGTGTATTAATTGGTCTCATTGAACTGAAGTACTTTCCAGGATTTCAGAAAGTGCAGTTTTCAGCTTGTTGGTACTGAGAATTGAAATTTACATTAACTGTGGCGGTGTAAGAAATTTTACCGAGAAGGTAGTTGTAGATAAGTAGTTAAATAAGAGGGAAATAATAAGGTGAACCAGTATGAAGTAATAGTTCTGAACAAGTCTGCCAACATTTGAGACATGTATACCATTATCTCAGCAGAAAAAAAAAAAAGTGCGGCAATAATGTTGAAATGGGACTGGAGATGTCAAATGGGTTGGTTTAAAAATATCCCTAAGAAACTAAACGTTGGAGTTAAATAAAAGTGAATCTGGATTTCCTGAATAGCACCGTGGCTTGAGTATGCTGTCAGTATGTAAGCCAGTCCACCAACTTAAGACAGAAGTGTTGCTATTCCATAAATACAGTAGAACTCCATATGCTGAGTTTTTCAATTTCTTCTGTTAGAAAGTTTGGAAAAAAAGGAAGACTTTGAAGTATTTTGTTTATACTAACAGAAGAGAAAAGTTCTCCTAAGAAAAAGCTGGTGGCAGGAGTGTAGAGGAGTAGCATATGGCATTAAAAGGAGCACAGCTGGAGGTAGCTTTTCCATCTGAACATGATGTCAGAGCAGCTGACAGCCTGCCATCCCTCAGCCTTTTATTCTAACACACAGACAGGGAGTTAGTGTGTGCAGATCTGTGGTAGAGAAGGTATCTCATTCCTCTCTAACATCATCTCCACTTTGCATCTGTCTCTCTTAGTCTGCTTTTTTTCCACCGATGTAACAGACCTGGAGCCAGCAGGACTCAGAGGAAAGGACTTAATCAGGTTTATGTGTCCTAAAGGTAGGAGTAGCCAGAGATTAGATGGAGCATATTTCTGTGTTGGTGTTTTGTTTATTTAATTTAAAAAATCACATTACTTTTCTAACCCAGTTTAGGAATAATATATGAAATTGAGTATTAAAATGAACATCTTACTGGAGTTGAGAGTCTTGAGCTTGTTGAGTTTTAATTTTTTATCCCTTTTACTTGAGTGAATAAATAACTTTAATACACAGAAATATTTCAAGTTTGGAAATGCTAAGAAAGGCTTTGAAATATTGCTTTTGGAAATCACGTTGGATTAAAATGCTTTTTTGTTCACTGCTATTTAGATTTGATTGGGGTGGTGGTGGGGAAATAGTAAACTGTCTGGAATCCAGCATTCAAACTTATATGAGAAGATTATTCTAGTTAAGAAGCTAGATTGTTGTGTAATTAATTCCACTGTGAAACTTTATTCTTCAAAACATTCGGCAGCACTACTGAAACATACAGCTGTAGTGCTTTTGAAACTGAAGGTTTTTTAAGAAGAAGAAGAAGAAGAAAAAAAACTTTTGTCCCCAGGAGAATAGTTTGACTGGTTTCCTCATTTCTCTTTCCAATATATATTTAAGAGATCTTTTATTTCAGCATAACAATAATTATTTGCAGGAGTTTTTGTGTTAGCGACTAATTTAGAACTTGTAGATTTGAGCTGCCTGAATTGGCCAGACAGCTGTAATCGCACTCCTCTATTCTTAATCTCTTTATCTGGGCAGCAGCTGCCATATGGCCACAGTCAGCTGGATCAGATGTTTATAAGCTTCCTTCTTCGTCCCTCTCTGTCCTCTCAGCCTCCTAATTTGATCACGGCTACCTTGTGAGCTGCCCTCCAATCTTTATTTTTAGCCCTCTCAAGGATTAGGATTGATGTTAGCTGTGGGGCACTTAAAGTGATTGTATTGTAAATCTTAGTTCATTCTAGCAGTGGGATTTTGTAGAATGTGTTTGGGGTTAGGATGAAGTATTAGTTTACCTTGGGCAAAGTGTAAAAGAGGAGGAAGAAGGGAAGTAATTTCTGAATATTGAATTAAGTGTATCTATTCCCAAAATGCACTTGCTGAGATGGATGGTGTGGAGCCTTGCTTCTGGTCACAGGGAAGGGGAAGTCGGGTCCTCTTTATATTTGTAAGGAGTTTACCCACTGCAGTTGAATTCTGACCCTTTGTACATCTTTGCCTTTCCCCTCCCTCCATTTCACTTTTCCTCATCAGAAAAGAAGGACAGTGATGAGTATTTGCAAGAATAGAAGCTAGTGGGAAAACAACAATATATCAAATTATATTGAAACAAAGTATTTTCTGTTGGCTGAGGTAAGGCAGAACCAGGGGGAAAAATAGTTTGTCTTTTTCTAAAAAGGTTTAAAAAAAAAAGTTGAACCTGTAAAGCTCTTGAGTTTTATTTAAGCATTGTATGCCTTTATTTTTTAAAGTTTGAATTAATACAAAACTCATTTTGCCTTGCAATGGATCAAAGTTTAGATGAGAATTTTCAGAGTTAAATGAAGCCCTTCTGGTTCCTAATACTCTAAAAGTACAGTTTCTACAAAGAAATACAACTTTTTTTCTCAGTTCGTTTTTCAAAATCTTTGGATTTGTTCATAGTAAAGATGATCTTTTCCATCTGTTGGTACAGTTCCTTCTGATCTCGTACATGTGTGCTATACCTGCAAATCTGAAGGCATTAACATCTGTTTTTATACACAGGGCTTTTGTTGTAACACTCTGACTTTAAAAGTAAGTTGTTTGCTAATTTCTGGACTAATTATATGATTTCATTTTTTTTTCTTGATTCAGCCAAATTGTGTGTGCGTGTGTGTGTGTGTGTGTGTGTGTGTGTGTGTGTGTGTGTGTGTTTAAACTGTGCTTTCTAAGTACAGTCAAGTAGCAAAAGTAATAAAAAGGATGGTCGGACGAGTTTTCTTGTGTCTTCCAGGATATGTCTGGGACATTTCTTTGTTTGTTATATGAGTTCCCTTTGAAATTAAAGCTATTTTGTAGGGTTTGTAGGACATAATTTGGTAAGTGGAGTTAATTAAATTTCTTCTGAAAGAGATCTAAATTCTTATTCTTAGTGAGAGGCTGTAGTTAAGGGAAGGCTTTTGAAACTTGACTGAAAGTTCAAGGAAGATGGAGATGTGTCGGAAACTGTTTGGCGTGGGTGAGGAAGTTCGGAAAGTGTACGTTTTCCTTCTCGCTTTTAGGTCTTGTGCGTGTGATTTGGTGGTGCTTGGGTCATAAGCCTGATTAAAATTCAGGGACATGTACAACGGCGGCCAAAGCGGAATTAATTTTTTTATATGGGGACTAGAGCACTGAAAAGTTGTTCCTGACCAGGCTCTAACGAGAAATTCCTCTCTTCCCAGGTTATGAAGACAGTATGGAGTTTCCAGACCATAGTAGACATTTGCTGCAGTGTCTGAGCGAGCAGAGACACCAGGGTTTTCTTTGTGACTGCACTGTTCTGGTGGGAGATGCCCAGTTCCGAGCGCACCGAGCTGTGCTGGCTTCATGCAGCATGTATTTTCACCTCTTTTACAAGGACCAGCTGGACAAAAGAGACATTGTTCATCTGAACAGCGACATTGTTACAGCCCCCGCTTTCGCTCTCCTGCTTGAATTCATGTATGAAGGGAAACTCCAGTTCAAAGACTTGCCCATTGAAGACGTGCTAGCAGCTGCCAGTTATCTCCACATGTATGACATTGTCAAAGTCTGCAAAAAGAAGCTGAAAGAGAAAGCCACCACGGAGGCAGACAGCACCAAAAAGGAAGAAGATGCTTCAAGTTGTTCGGACAAAGTCGAGAGTCTCTCCGATGGCAGCAGCCACATGGCAGGCGATTTGCCTAGCGATGAAGATGAAGGAGAAGATGAAAAATTGAACATCCTGCCCAGCAAAAGGGACTTGGCGGCCGAGCCTGGGAGCATGTGGATGCGATTGCCCTCAGACTCAGCAGGCATCCCCCAGGCTGCCGGAGAGGCAGAGCCGCACGCCACAGCAGCTGGAAAAACAGTGGCCAGCCCCTGCAGCTCAACAGAGTCTTTGTCCCAGAGGTCTGTCACCTCCGTGAGGGATTCGGCAGATGTTGACTGTGTGCTGGACCTGTCTGTCAAGTCCAGCCTTTCAGGAGTTGAAAATCTGAACAGCTCTTATTTCTCTTCACAGGACGTGCTGAGAAGCAACCTGGTGCAGGTGAAGGTGGAGAAAGAGGCTTCCTGTGATGAGAGTGATGTTGGCACTAATGACTATGACATGGAACATAGCACTGTGAAAGAAAGTGTGAGCACTAATAACAGGGTACAGTATGAGCCGGCCCATCTGGCTCCTCTGAGGGAGGACTCGGTCTTGAGGGAGCTGGACCGGGAGGACAAAGCCAGTGATGATGAGATGATGACCCCGGAGAGCGAGCGCGTCCAGGTGGAGGGGGCCATGGAGAGCAGCCTGCTCCCCTACGTCTCCAACATCCTGAGCCCCGCGGGCCAGATCTTCATGTGCCCCCTGTGCAACAAGGTCTTCCCCAGCCCCCACATCCTGCAGATCCACCTGAGCACGCACTTCCGCGAGCAGGACGGCATCCGCAGCAAACCCGCCGCCGATGTCAACGTGCCCACGTGCTCGCTGTGTGGGAAGACTTTCTCTTGCATGTACACCCTCAAGCGCCACGAGAGGACTCACTCGGGGGAGAAGCCCTACACGTGCACCCAGTGCGGCAAGAGCTTCCAGTACTCGCACAACCTGAGCCGCCACGCCGTGGTGCACACTCGCGAGAAGCCGCACGCCTGCAAGTGGTGCGAGCGCAGGTTCACGCAGTCCGGAGACCTGTACAGACACATTCGCAAGTTCCACTGTGAGTTGGTAAACTCCTTGTCGGTCAAAAGCGAAGCACTGAGCTTGCCTACTGTCAGAGACTGGACCTTAGAAGATAGCTCTCAAGAACTTTGGAAATAATTTTATATATATATAAATAATATATATATATATACATATATATAAATAGATCTCTATATAGTTGTGGTACGGTCTAAAAGCAGTCTTGTTTCCTGGAACTAAAAAGTTGGGATATTAACTTGTTTTTGCACTTTAGAATAGCATGAGAATCTCACTAATTTAGCATTCTGATAAAAGAAACTTTAGAGCAAGTCAGAATAGAGAGGTGTTTTTCTTTTGAGGGGGTAGGGGAAGTAAGCCAATAAGAACCTTTTAAACAAATCATCCTATCACAAAATGCTTTCACATGGCTTAATTTTGTCAACACTGCATTGTCTTTTGAGCTCTTTCCCCCTCCCATAATTATTATTTTTTTTTAAGTAGAAATTCCCTCCAGTTTTATTAGCCTCTTTATATGTCTCAAATTGCATGAATCTTTTCTGGCTGTTGGAAACCTGAATGCTTTTAGACCCAAATGGAAAATTTCTGAAATGCTGGATTATCTATTTTTAAACAAGCAGTTGACTTAAAACTTTCTGTGGCAACTTCTGGTTTTCTGACGGTTCCCAGTGAGCAAAATGCTGAAAGTACACTGGGATCACTGGGACACTGTCATGTGAAGGTTTGCTTGGGATGAAAAAGGATATTGCAGCTTCAGCAGTGTTGAACTGTGTGTTTAAAAATGTGAATTACTGTTATTGTATACTGTAATTGATTACATGGGCTGGGGGGGGTGTCAAAGAACTTGACAGGTTGTGTTGATGCTCTTAGTTGAGTCTTGAAAAGTAAATATTAACGCTACAGAAATGCATGAGTTTCAATATATTTTTTGTCTTTGTTTGCATTGTATAACTTTAACGAGTGAGTTTAAAATTATTTAATTTCCTTAGAAAAATAGCACCATTTGGAAAAAAAACTGGTGTTATGAAGAACGTAAATGCACTGTTTTTATTTTTATTTTATATAATTTAAATTGACTTTCCCACTGTCTTTAAGTTGAAACTGTTAAGCTGAATAAAAACTTAAGCTGCAAATTGATAACTTCGCTATATAACAAGGAAAATATAAATGTTTACAAACGGCTTAAAGATTTGCATGTGCAGTGTGCATTTATAACAAACTTCTAATTGCACAAAACCCATGCCAGCTCAGAGTTTAGGTGTATACATTTACCCAGTTGAGCATTTTTAGAATAACTACTGCACAAATTGACAATAGGTCATTCTCTCTCTTTTTTGTTGTTTGCTCCCCTTTTCTTTTTCTCCCCTTCTTCCTTACCCTCCCACCCTCACTCCCTCCCCCCCCCCCACCACCACCTTCCACCCCCAACTCA